>JAOTIZ010060908.1:0-12266 GCA_027123425.1 Erythroxylum panamense
CTACAACTTATATGAATAAGTCAACTTATGATTGTGATGTTTAAGTGGTGTGCACTCGCCTCGAAGGTGGAGTTACAGTTAAGAATCCTGCAAGGTTATAAGCACAAGGTTTCAGGACTACGAAAGTTGGGCTCCGGGAGCGGGGTCCGACATTACCCACAATTCTGATTAGTTCTAAAGCTCTATAATAAATAATCGAGTCTCGGACGAGATCTCTCCCTATAACATTGCTGACTAGATTGATTAAGTGGTCAATTAGATTGCCTAACTCTCATTAATCCAATCTAATTATTTTTATCTAGCTCACCCTCTTAGTTTGTTACTGAAATATACAAATACATTAATCAATCACATCATATAAACTAATAAACACAAAATAACTAAATCAACTTTAACTCAAAGTAAAATCCTAAAGGAGAGTTCAGAACATTATCAACAACCCAAAATCCGTTTCCATACAATCCATCTCAACTTTATACATTTAAATGAAAAAGGAAATGAAGAGAAATGGAACTTAGGTTAGAAAAGTTGGGAAGGCAGTTGCGTCGAGATACCACTTAATCTAGGGAACAGCGACGTCGAGATCTACTTCTTCTTCCTCTTCTTTTTCTCTCTCTTTAGGGTTTCCAAGAGTGGCTAAAAGTAAATCTCTCTTTTCTTCTCTTTTGTTGTTCTTTAAATAGTCTCTTATGTTTTGGGTAATCCTAGGGCTTTTCTGGGGTTCGAAAGGTCCAAAAGCCCCTCAAAATGTGAAGTTCGTAACTGTCTGGGCGTCTGCCCGAAAGAGGCCATAATCTTTGCTCACATCTAAGCCTTTTGTCACGATCATGGCATGTAGGCCACAATCATGGGCCATTCCTAGAGCTTTTTTCATGATCATGGCCTACATGCCATGATCGTGGGTCATTGTTTTGGCCCGAATGTCTTCCAAAACTCCTCGGTCCTTCAATATTGACCCTAAAATACTAGTAAATACATTAAGGTACCTTAAAAAACATAATATTTAAGCTCAAAAGCTTGTACTAACCCTTAAAACACTTAAGACACACATAATTAGCAAAATAACACAATTCTAACCTAATCACATACTAAATGTTTGAATTAACGACTAAATACATATCAAATCATGCCTTAAAATATGTTGCAATTTACACTTATCAGCATATATCAAATGAATCCCTATAGATAGTAAAATCATCCATACAAACCTCAATAATGTGTTCAACATACTCGGAGAAAATAATTACCATGCATCTTTGAAAAGTGGCTAGGGCATTATGGAGTCCAAAAGACATCCCTTTGTAGAAAAATGTACTAAATGGGCATGTGAAGGTTGTTTTCTCCTGATCATCTGGAGTTATCACGATTTGGTTATATCCTAAATACCCATCCAAAAAACAATATTAAGATCATCTCGCAAATATTTTAAGCATCTGATCAATGAATGGGAGTAAAAAGTGATCCATGCCTGTAGAAACATTTAACTTCTTGTAATCAATGCATACTCGCCATCCATTTTGAATTCTTGTAGGAACAAACTCATTATTTCATCTTCACCACTGTAATCCTAGTTTTCTTAGGTACTAATTGGATTAGACTCACCCATTTACTATCCGAAATTGGATAGATTATACAAACATCAAGCAACTTTAAGATCTCTATCTTTACCACTTCCATCATCAAAGGATTCAATCTTCATTACGATTCTCTTGATAGTTTGGATCTTTCTTCCAAAAGAATTTGATGCATACATGTCAAAGGGGTAATATCCTTGATGTCGACTATGGACCACCCTATAACTGTGATGTGGTCTTCAAACACTCAAATGAGCTTTTCTTCTTAAATCTTGGTTAAGTTCTTGGCTATGATTACTGGAAGTGTTTCTCCTTCTCTTAAAAGCACGTATTTCAAGTGCTCTGATAGTTGCTTCAGTTCAATTGCATAAATGAAAGTAAAGATTTCATAATAGATATTGGCAGTTTAATATTTGGAATTACATACCTTCTTCGTATTGGTTGCAATGATTGCAATGCTAGCATTTCATCTGTAATAAACAAGTTAGAATTTTGCAAAGTGTTTTCCTATAAACTCATGCAAAGAATGACTTCTAACTCATCTTTACCATTCACATCAAAAACTTTTTGAGATAAACAATTAATGACATCAATTGATAAAACATAATAAACATCAACAGGGTACCTTATTGCTTCAAAAATATTAAAGCGAACAATTTCACCATCAAACTCCATAGTCAAAGTTCCTGCATACATGTCAATCTTCATCTTTGATGTCTTCAAAAATGGTCAATCGAGAAGGATTGGTGCATAATTAGATGAAGGTCTCTGTAAAATACCACTCCGATATAGCATAAGCCTGAACATACTAGAGGATATTCGAGAATATACTTTATGAAAATGATACATTAGAACAATCAAACTAACTCATTAAAGGCATCAAACATATCATAAGCATTCTAAATGTTCATTTCTTCCTATTTCATTCGCAAACATAAAATTCGCATGTGTCATTATAATCTAGAATCCACATATACATTACACAACATTTTTTTGAGTTCAATCTCAGTACCAAATATATAACATGAAATGGGATGCTAATACACAAGACTCTAACTAAACTCCTCATATTCAACTTATTAGACCTTTGAGCCATTCTCATTCCTAAAATACAAGTACTAGACTTTTACTATATCACCTTAATAGCTAAAACTCCCTTAAACCTGAAAAACAACGTTGCAATTTTTACGAGTTTGTGAACTCAGTGAGTGAACCATCATCGATGCATTCACACAAGTCAAATAACAAAAACAAGTATATCAAAGTTTATCATACTTCCATAAACATATCATGTAAACTAGCATTGCATATCACAACACATCCTCCATTAACTTCAATTGTAATTCACTATTTCAAAACAATTCAATAATTCATTTCAATTCAATCACTTGATACATGTAGGGATGTATATAGAAATGCATATATGTTTCCATTCTCATTTTGTTTTATTATGACCAAGTACCTATCAACCCAATTTACTATCCCGTATCTATTATGGATACAGAGATCATTTCTGACCGTATCCATTGAGGGCACTGAGTCCATGTTATTTAAGCCTACGGCTCTTTTTCATAATCCTGATCTTAAAGCTCTTTATGAACATCGGATACTCTGGTCACAACTTCTTTATCTGATCATGCATTTCAATATGTTGAGATGCATCATTTAATATGCTATGTTTTCATTTCCTTTCATTTTTCTATGCCCATGCCACATATATCATACTCCTCATATCTAAATATGACATTTATTAATCAATTGTACACATGTTCCATGTTAAACATACAATTCATATAAAAGCACATACAAATGAGTTTACACATCTAAGTTAACTTACGGTACGCTCTAGAAAAGCTATTGCCTCGATGTTCTAGCAATGTCTAGATGTTGACGATTACCTTGCGTGTCTGTCGTCATACAATATACACATAGCTTACAAATCACTAATTTGTTTAATCGTATGAATATATAATCATGCACATGTATATGCATCATGTTTCAATGTAGGCTCAATTGATTTTCTGGGTATGTATTCTTATACAAATCTTGACCATTCAAACATTATAGCTTGTATACAACTAGTTTGAAATCGGGTTTATACCTTAAATAAGCTTGATTTAGTCAAAATTCATCAATCATACATTCATGCCTAATGCATATTACTCATATCCTTAACATCATAGTTACATTCATAAGAACACCTTTATTCCTCTTTCACAACATAATTTCCAGATTTGGATACATTGACATCAAAAAAGTACATTCTTTAAGTTATGACATCAATTAATAACCTAAACTTTTCAAGCTCTTAACCAATTAATCAAGCAACAATCTAGGTTCATTCTAAGCCTTAATCAAGTCTAAATACATCAATTTAGAGTGAATTTTCCTTAGCTAGTTCAACATGTACACTAGACTGAAATTAACATTCTAGAACTAGGCCCACGATTGTAGGGGACCCTGCCACGATCATGCACTGTCTTTCTTCCTTCAATTTTGCACGAATTTCACATACTTAGAGACATCACTACCACTTGAATTTTTCCAGAATTCATGTCCTTTAAAGCTACTTCATTTCATGCTAGGCTAGTTTCTATATTGGTTACATTAAATCTTAAAAAAATCTGCTCATTTGTTTCATTACCATTCACTTTATGCCATCATACCTGCTGTCCTAACTTCAAATCCCAACTTAAATCATTGATGTTTATGGCATGTCATTTCTTTGTCTGATATTACTCATTCTTTAACATTGTTCACATGCTTTTTATAAGAAGTACACGTCTCAGAATAATGAGGGCCAAAAGAAACTGCATTCTAAAATCTTTATTTTTAATCGTTTAGCACCAAAATGTCCTCTATATGCATATGAAAGAAAAAAAATTGGATAATAAATGATGTTTCATTTTAAGTATACATCTTTGTATTACCTGATTGGAGCAATGTTTTTCTAAGTACAGATCATCCTATATGCAGTGTTTAGCAACACTTCCTTCAAGCTTTTGATAAGTCTGTAGCTATCATGCTAGTAATCAAGTAATTTACTATGTTTGCATACCATGGTAATTAAAAGTTTGTAGTAAATATTTGTTCATCTGGGAATTCTTCTTATAAATCAATTTTTATGTGATCATGAGATAGTTGACTCAAATGATCTCCTACTTGATTTGTGTTCCTTTCTCATCTTTGATTTCTAAGCCAAATTCATTTGGCAATAAGATCCATCTCATTAATCTAAGTTTCGCCTCCTTCTTTGATAACAAATATTACGAGTTGTATGATCAAAGAAAATAACAACTTTAGTTTCTAGCAAGTAAGATCAAAATTTTTCCAAATCAAAAACTACCACCACTAACTCATTTTCAATTGTTGAATAATTTATCTAGGCTTTATTTAAGGTCACCAATGTATAAAAAATGACATGGGGCACTTTCTCCACTTATTTCCCCAAGATAGATCCTACAGCTTGGTCATTGGCATCACACATTAGTTTGAATAGAAGTTCCCATTTGGGCAATGATAGGGGTTAATACTAATAGAGTTTTCAATTTGTTAAAGGCTTCTCTATTTTCATCGAAAGATCAAATATATCATCTTTTTGAAGCAACATGTACACTACAAATGCTATTTTTAAAAAATATTTAAAGAACCTTCAATAGAAACTTGTATGGCCAAGAAATGAATGGACTTCCCATATACTAGCAAGGTAAGGTGAAGATTGAATAACATATACTTTAGCCTTCTCTATTTCAATCCCTTTAAATGAAATAAAATGTTCCAAAATTGTTCCTTCTTCTACCCTAAAATGACATTTATCAAAATTTAGAACTAGGTTGGTTTCCACGCATCTTTTTAAGACTAAACTTAATTTATGAAGACATTCATCAAAGAATTTATGTAAGCAACAAAATCATCCATAAAAACTTCAATGATTTGTTTTATATAATATAAAAAAAATACTTACCATACATCTTTAGAAGGTACCTAGGGCATTACAAGAGCCAAAATGCATTCTTCTATACAAAAAAGTTCCAAAAAGACAAGTGAAGGTTATTTTCTCTTAGTCTTCAGAGGCAATTGCAATTTGAAAATATTTTGAAAAACCATCGAGAAGATAGTAAAATGCTTTACCTTCTAAACATTTTAGCATCTGATCAATAAAGGGAAGGGGAAATGGTCTCTTTGAGTCACTAAATTTAACTTCTTATATTCGATATAAACTCACCACCCATTTTGGACTCTAGTAGAAACTAAATCCCCCTCCTGAGTTGTGGCAATTTTAATTCTTGTTTTTTTTCTAGAACCATTTGTATAGGAATCTCCCATGCACTATCAAAAATAGGGTAAATTATACAGATTTGAAAAAGTTCTAAAACTTCTTTATTCACCACCTCCATCATTGGAGGGTTTAGTTGTCTTTGTAGTTGTCTTATGAGGTTGGCTCCATCGTACAAGAGGATTGCATGCATACAAGTGGAAGGCCAATACCTTTGATAACTACTATTTTCCATCTAATAGCTACTTTAAAGTTCTCTAAAACTTCCATTATTTTCTTTTTTTTGTGAATGTCAACTTACTGAAGATTATGGCTGGTAAATTTTCTCTTTCTCCTACAAGTACGGATTGTAACTATTTTAACTTTGGTTTTAACTCTTTTTTTAGGTGCTTTCACTATTGAAGGGAGGAGTTAGTCACTAGCCATGAGCACGTTTAAGTCCATATATTACACTGTCAAAAATTGTTTTACTTAGACATTACTGTCTAAAGCTACCATACATTTTTGTAAACAAAGGTTAAGGGAAATATCAGTATCTTTTGTAATAAAAAGAATTTCCTTTATAGTTGTCTCCAAATCATCTTTCCTATTAACCTTGAACCAGTAATGGGTTAATGAATCCAAAGCATCAATACTAAAGACCAAAAACTCATCATCAAAATATTTCATCGAATCATAAATATTAAACTACATGGTATCCTTACCAAATTTCATAGTCAAAGTACCAAAATGGACATTAAATTTCATTTTTGGATGTCTTCAAAATGGTCTCCCTAACCAAATTACTAATGATTGATAATCATTTTCCATATCTAGGATGTAGAAGTCAATAAAAAAAACCAATTTATATTTAACGTATACAATAACATATTGTACCAATCTTTTAGGATATGCATCAGATCTTTTTGCTAACTAAATTATTACTCCCTTTTTTGAATAGTCCTAAGTTATGAGTGGAATAAATAGAATATGGAAAGAAATTTGCGCATATGCCTAAATATATCATTTATTTTTCCACCCTAGATCCTTTCATAGTGTATGGTATAAAGAACATACTTGGATCCTTACACTTTTCAAAAAGATTTTTTCGAATCATCGCAAATACAATTCTCCCTAGTGATATATTGAGGCAAGTGTTAATCTATTAAAAACCTTTAATATACTGCAAGTTCATAAGCCATCGGTGTAGTATGTGAGGTGTCGATCCCTCGAGGAGTTGTAAAACTAATCTAATCCTAAGTTATCTAAGGTGTAAAGAATTATTAAAATGAAATAAAAATGAACAGAAAAGTAATAACGTGAAGATGATTGATAAAAAATTAATTTGTAGAATTAACACAAACGAAATCGAATATTGAGCACTATCAAATTCAAAATGAGAAATCACACAAAAAAGTCTACCAAATTATGAGAAAGAGATTTGTAACATCCTCTATACATAATCTACAACCACCCATAGGTATGGCAACCAAATTTCTGTAAAAACAATCACGACATACATTTCTATTCATTTGTAGGGACTGTTGTCACACATTTTTCTATCCAATGCTACACATATATATATTACAAAATTTCATATCATTTAACATTACCATTGAAAAGAAGTATTACATTTTTATATTTACATGTTAATCCAAAAGCAAAACATACAATTTCCTTTTCACTTTTACATGTACAATCATCTTAAACCAAAACAAATTCCAAAGGTACTTTTACTCCTACTTGTTAGCCTTGGTCCCTGCAAATGTTCCCTATACCTCACTCCTATAACCTGGGCCTACACGGATTAACACTTATGATAAGCTTGAAAGCTTAGTAAGGAAAACATTTAGCTTGGATGACCACTCATAGTAGTCATCCACCAAGCACATACATTCAAAAATATCACAACTCATATGCTATAAATTCACATTCATGAACACACAGAAAATATAAATAATGATGGCATACTTAATCAAATATATATTGCAAACATGCTTCAATAGTTGTTCATATACCACACATTCACCTTTAAAAGTCAAACATTGATGTTAATCACTTAATGATACAAATGCTCAATACAAATGCAAATGCTCATCAATATAAATTATTTATGTTGCCATGTTGTATTTCTTATTTATATTTATTTACATTACTTTCTGTATTAGGCCTGCACATTCCCATGGGTGTAGATAAGAGGAGCTGTGGATATTCGAAGACATAAAATTGTGGATATCAAAAGGCATTAAACTGTGGAGACATTATAGTCTCGAAATGGAGACACCATTGGTGTCAAACTTCTATTGATTTCACCTTTGCAATGCAACTCTCTATTAGTCTTTCGTAGTTGTTGAGGATATGGAACTTTGGGTGGATATGGCGGAGGAGCAATACGAGGAGGGTATTCGCTCATATCCACATCTTTCTCTTTTTCTTGGTCTTTCTCAACAGAATTTGTGCACTTTCTACAGATGATAATTGGCTCAATTGAACCTCTAGATTGTGGATGGATGAAGCATGATTCTATGTTACTTGTTCGAATCTACCTTCTAAACTCTTTTAAGCATCATCTAAGCTTCCAAGCTTCTTCAATATTTTGTGTAATTTAGCTTATGTGGAATTTGGTTTCTCCTATTGAAAATCAGGTGCTTTTGAGGTCAAAATTGACCTCTAGCATTATTTGACCACGAAAAGTTTGCGGGTTATATATGTTCGAATAGGGGTTGTTCCGTCCACCATGACTTAACCGTGCTCCCATATACTTAACTTGCCATATTTCATTACTTTGCATCAGGAAGCAGTCGATGGTATTATGATTATCCTGGCCACATAGCTCGCATCTTTGTTGAATGGCCTTAACAGGGGCTAAAGAGGAAGCTTTCATGTTATTCAGCTGTTGTGTCAAACTGTCAATTTTTTCTTGCTTCTTTATCAACAAATATATCTCCCTTCTGTTCTCAAATGGTTTGTGTTGTCTACCTTGTTCATTCGTCCGTAAACAGTTATTACTGTCCATTTCTTCAAGCAATTCCTCCACTTTGTTAACAGTCTTTAGCATAAGCGATCCACCCGATGCCGTATCTATGGTACCTCTCGTTGGTGGATTGACTCCATTATGGAAGGTTTGCAAAAGAAATTCTTTTGATAGGTTGTGATGTGGACACATCATTTGCAAATCCTTATATCTCTCCCATGCCTCGCAAAGTGATTTCCCATCACTCTGATGGAAGTTCGTGATTTCTTTTATCATCATTGTAGTTTTAGTGAGGGGAAAATAGTTGTCCAAGAATGCACGTACCAGTTGCTCCCACATTGTGACATTTGAGGGACTAAGAGAGTGATACCAAGCTTTGGCTTTATCCCTTAACATAAAGGGGAAAAGCCCATCCTAACAGCATCTTCTGACATTCTATGATATCGAAAGGTATCACATATTTTGAGGAAGTTCATTATATGTGCATTGGGATCCTCATTGGTCAATACACAGAATTGCACATTTGTTTTAGTAAGGCCAACTTTATTTCGAATGAAGGTGCTTGAATAGGAGGTCTAGCAACACCTTGATTGGTTGTATTAAATCTTGGTCTCATGAAATCCATGAGGGTTCAAGGTTGGTTCCCTTAGTTTCCTCTTTGCTGAAACTCTTGATGAAATTCCTCAACCATTAGTTCTTCAATTTCTTTTCTTAATGTTTGGCTCTTTGAATGGCTCATTCCAAGAAAGTGATGTCCAGTGCTAGGGTTTCAATGATATGACTTGAACTTCGAGTGACTCTTGTATTTATGCAAATGCACGGATACAAGAGTGATGAGAATGCCTTCGACTATAAGAACTAAACTAATCCTACTACTCTTTAACAACGGTGCCAAAAAATTGTTAAGGCAAGTTTTAATCTATTTAAGACCCTCAATATAATGCAAGTGCACAAGTTGTGGGTGTAGTATGTGAGGTTTCGATCTCTTGAGGAGTTTTCGAACTAATCTAATCCTAAGTTATCTAAGGCCTAAAGAATTATTAAATTAAAAATAAAAACAAATAGAAAAGTAATTACGTGAAGATGATCGATAGAAAATTAATTTGTAGAATTAACAAAAAAAATCGAATATTGATCACCACCAAATTCACAATAGGAAATCACACAAGAAAAATTACCAAATTATAAGAAAGGGATTTATCCTATCAGTAATGCTAACTTAATCACTTTTGTGTTAATATGGTGTCAGTTCTAGACTATTGAAGGATGGATTACTTTCTCTCGAGTTATAATCATTGAGCCTTAATTAATAAACCCTAATTAAGTTGCATTATCGAATATGTAATCTTCAATTAACAATCAGCCCACAACCTAATCAGATTTTAAGCATTTTATTAAACAACTGAGTCCTCACATGAGATCTCTCTCTATATAATTATCGATTTGATTATTTGAGTGGTCTATTAGGTTAATTAACTCTCATTAACCAACCCAATCATTTCCATTTGGTTCACTCTCTCGATTTATTACCAAAGCATGAAGTTACAACAAATAATCACAACAGCCAAATGAATTAACACAAAAATAACTAGATTAACATTAATTCAAGTTTAAATCCCAAAAGAAAAGTTAGAACATTATCACCAATCCCAAATCCATCAATATCATCATATCCATCTTGCACATTCAAAGAAAAGAAATAACAAGATGAAAGAAAAATGTCACTTGGATAGGATCGGGATGGCTCAAGAAAGTAGTAGTGGCAAAAGCCCGCCCCTCTCTCCTCTGCTTCCTCTTCTCTCTCTTTTTCTTCTTTCTTTTTGGATTTTACCTAAGGTGTTAGAAGTTAGAGCTCCTCCTACGATTCTTTCTCTTTCTTTATATAGTCTTTTCCATTTTAGGTAAACCTTATGGTTTTCCTGGGTTCAAAAAGTCCCAAATGTCCCTCAGTAAGTTGTGTTTGAGAGGCTGTTTGCACTATTTGTCACACAGAGGCCACGATCGTGGCACTTGATTTTAGCTCTTTGTGGCATACCCTCCATGCTTCTATCACGATCTAGACATTGCTCCTGGCTTCCTCCACATTCTTTCCGCTCTTCGATATTTGATCTGAAACACTAACAAACACATCAAGGCACCTCAAATACATAAAATTTAAGATTAATAACATGCTCTAACTATAAAACAATTAAAAAACAAATGTTTAACTAAATAACACAATCCTAACCTAAACATGCACTAATCATTCAATTTAACAACTAAACACATACTAAACTACCCACTAAAACATTATGCAACCTACCACTATCACTTACCTTTTCAATCCCTTTTGTCTTTTGCCTCATCTTCATAGTACAAAGTTCCTTAAAAAAATTAGCATATCTAATTATTTGCTTAATCGAATGGAAAAGGGGAATGTTTGCTTCACACCTCCAAAATGTTTCATATAAATCACCATCATATTTTAATCTCTTGTCATCCTTCAATACTTCTAGGAAGGAGGGAATATGGCCAAAGGGGAAGTGTACGACTCATCTTTAGATGCAAGCACACTTATCTCAATTCCAGTATATTTGTCATCTTTTGTATAGAGGCTTATTGCAAGTAGGGTTTTCTTAGGTTGCTTCCCTTTCTTTCCATTTTGTAATGGCATTGGAACTTTTATTAGGATTCACCAAGGTTTGTGACGATAGCTTACTAGAACCGTGTGATTCTAATTGGTTAACCATAGTGGCTAACTAATTCATTTGATTTTGCAAATTCTAAATAGTAGTTTTTGTTTCCTATTAAAATTTAATGGTATTAATGGCCACTGCTTTAACAATATCTTCAAGGGACATACCTAAATTAGAATTTTGAGCTTAAAGAGGTTATCCCGAGGGGTGTGACTATCGATATTGCTAAAAATTAGTCATATATTGATTTACTGGGGTATTACTATATCAAAAATCTGGATGATCTCTCCAGTTAGGATAATATGTATTTGATTATGGATTGTATTGACATTGGGGTTGCCCAGGAAAATTCCTTATTGCATTTGTTTGCTCTGATGGGTCTTCTTATAAAGTAGGACTCATATCTATTGGGTTCCCTACTGCTGAACATATTCCATAGGCCTTTGCTAATTCCACTTTATCTACAACTATTTGTCGAACAAGTGTAGTAAGATCATCCATACATTTTTTTTAGAGAAGAAATGTTTTCCTCATTAACTCGTCGAGTTGAATAATCCATCCTAGCATTGAACTACTAAGAAATTTATGTCATATTAGTGATCAAAGTGCATGCATCATATGGTGTTTTGTTAACGTTAAGAATGTTGTACCAGATTTAGTACCGAATTGGGCTCTAGTATAGTTGTATTGTATGTTTTTTACCCTGTCTCTAAAAATCATAATAATAAATAATAATCACAATTTTAATTTAATTTATAAAATTAATTTAATAATTATTAATAAATATA
>JAOTIZ010060925.1:0-12264 GCA_027123425.1 Erythroxylum panamense
CCCAATGCCCCCCCAAGGCTACATGTGGCTCCGTCCCTGGTTATAATGATAGCCTAGTACTTTGTAGCTAGTGGTTGTAACAACTAATTTTTGGCTTCAATGTCTAGTAAAAGTCCTAAAATCCTATAAATATATGTTTTCTTATTGGCTTTTGCATCAAAAAGTATTTGGGTGTCTTTGACATACATTTCTAAGTGTTTTTCAATCATTTAGTCATCATTGTCTCCTATTTATGTAAGTGAGCCTCTTTGGAATTATGAAGTGATAAAGGGAGGAGTTTTGAGTCATAAGATTTAGTTGGGGTATTATTTTATTACACTTTGTGAGTTTCCAAGTGGGATTGAGGGCCTCTTCACCATGAAGAGATTCCTCTTTACTGAGAAAAATTGTATAAATGTTATTGTTCGCCTTGAAAGAAGAATCATAGTGGAATTCTAAGAAGAGTCTCAGGAGTGGATGTAGGTAAGACTGTTTACCGAACTACTATAAATCAATTTCATTCTCTCTTTGCTATCATCCTTAAAATTTTGTTCAATTATTTGATTGATTTATATTAAGCAATTCCCTTTATTATTATTCATATTAATTGTTTTTAATTGAGTACATTAGATATAAAGTTGGTTAAATTTTTTTACCACCCAATTCACCCCTCTCTTAGGTTCCATTGGAGACTAACAAATAGTATTAAAGTAGGTCTATTAGGCTAGCATTTCTAACAAAATCATATAGTAAATATCTCATGGCTTATTTATGAGCATTATCGTCATTGTTTAGCCAAAGGGGACAATTAGACAAAGTATTAATAAAATGCCTTTCTTTGATAGAAATGATCACCTCCATTGGAAAACTAGGATGAGATTTTTCTTAGTAACGAAAAGTTTAAACCTATGTGATATAGTTTTAAATGTTTCCTTTATTCCTACAAAAAGTATAGATAGTAAAAGGTACCCAAATTAAAGGAAGAATGGGAACCTCAAGACAAAAGATTAATATCCTTGAACAGTAAGGTTGTGCATATCCTATTTTATATGCATTATGAAGAAATGAATTCAACAAGTTCTTTATATGTGAAACAACTCATAAAATTTAGCACACTATAGAAATTACACATAAGGTAATAAATCAAGTAAAAGAGAGCAAAGTTAACATATTAACACAATAATATGATTGTTTTAAATGAAGCATGATGAAAATATATATATCATGTACATTAGATTTATTGATACTATTAATGATCTTAAAGGACTTAGAAAGAACTATACTAATATTAAAATGGTAAGAAAGTTTCTTAGGTCACTTTTAAAGATATAAGAAGCTAAAGTGACTGTTATACAAGAAGCCAAGAATCTAACAACACTACTATTGAAGGAACTTATTTCTCTTTTTACATATAAAATAAGGATCCAAAATACATAAAATGAGACAAAGCTTTTAAAGAAAAGGGACTTAGCATTCAAGGTCTCAAAGGAGGAATCAAGTGAAGAAGAGACATATATAAGTGGAAGTGATAATAAAGACCTCACTTTTATCACTATGACATCTAAAAATTATTTGAAGAGAAATAATTTCTCGAAAATAAAAGACTTCAAGAAAGGTAAAGGTGATTCAAAACATAAATTATCTAACATTATTTATTTTAAAGTTAGAAAACTCGAACATATGAAGTCACAATGCCTTCTAATCAAGGATGATGATAATTTAAAAGAAATGATAAGAAAGAGAAGAAGGAAAAATGTAAGAAGAAAGCACTTAAACCTCCATTTGGGATGACACGTGAATCCAAAAATGAGCAAAAGGAGAGAGAGCTCACATGTGCCTTAGTTATGAACGATGATGACGTAACTTCTGTTGTGTCTAGTTTCTATTACTTTTAATTGCCTTCATATCTTGATTTTGGATATGTATCCTTGTGTTTTAATTTAAATGTGAGATAAATTGAGTGAAAATGGTGTAAATATTGCATGAATTTTAATTGGATTGTTTTGTGAATTTTGCATGAAGGTAGAAGGAAAAATCACTTAAATTTTGCATGAAAAGAGAAATAAATAAAAAAGAAGAAAAGTGGTGACAAGTGTCACCACGTCACATTGGTAACTTAGCAAGTCACCACCATCATTAACATCATGATGCTAGTAACGGTGGTGATTGGTGTTAGTCACGGTGGTGACTTAACTTGTCACCCCTGTGACCCATTGTTTCCTTTAATCCATCAACTTATCACGTGTCATGTGCAAAGGTGATGGCTCGAAACACTAAACTTAGAGTCATACTGCAAATAGAAAGGGAATAAAAGGTGGCGGTTGATCATTCTTCATTCTTCATTCTTCACTTAACACACACTCGAGGCAACTAGAGAGAAAGAAGTCAGAGAAGAGAGAAAGGAAACAGAGACCATTCGACTAAGGGGAAAAAGAGAGAAACATAGCAGAGAGGGGAAGGCAGTGTAAACATCTGGGTGAGCACAAGCTAAAGCAGAAGGCGAGAGTTAATGCAGGAAGCTTGAGAGAGGCGGGAGACCACCGCCTTCATACTCACCCGATCCTTATTTACTTATTTTGTTCATCTGTTGCTTCGTTTCTTGTTGATAATGAACTTGTTACTTTCATAGCTTAGCCGACTGTTATTTGTTATCTTTTCATAGTTCCTTCGATTATTTATTTAGTTTACTACTTAAATACTTCACTTATATAGATAAAGATGGGATTGAAGTGTTTAATGATGATGAATCTTGTGATATCTATGATGGGCTGATCTCTTTTCTTGAGAATTAATGTAGCTATTTTGGTCAACTATGCATGATTGAGTTACGGTTTTGTTGTCTTATTTATTATTGTAGTTTTGAGCTGAATGGTTGTAATAGCATGACCAAACTTTGCATCATTTTAGTATTAAATGAAGGATCGAGAGAAGAAGTTTAATATGGAACAAGAAACTATGAATGCTTAAGTTAAGAACTAGAAATATATTAACTTAAATAGTAATTAGTAGTCAAGTTTCCATAATTAATTTGGATAATAACTTATTGAATACAAAAGTTAGATTAGTTTATTATTATAGTTGATTTAGAACCAAACAATTAATTTTAGTAAGACAATTATCCAATCATTTCCTTTAATCATGCATACGAGATTAAATTAGCAAAATTAATTCTTAAGAGTCTTCCTTTTCAATTAATCTATTCATCTTTGCTTCCAGTTAATTTCGTTTACTTTTCAATCTATTTTGTGATTTTCTTTGAAGTCTTCACCCAACAAATCAGGATAAAGTGTTTAGGATTACATATATTTTTATTTTTGCTTTTGTTCAAGGTTAATTTAAGTGGAATTTTACCTTCGTGGGAGACGATCTTGGGTAATCACTACAACTACCTCATATACTTGCAAGTAAGATAACCTAGGTATTTTAATAACTTGTTTGGTCACAAACAAGTTTTTGGCACCATTTTTGGGGAGGTATTTGGCGTTAAAACTTGAATTAATTTTGATTGTTTTTGTTTACTAATTAATTATTTTTGTGTTTGATTGATCATGCATACATGTTTTATTGTGTTGTTTCGGTGATTTGTTTATTTAGTTTTTGTTATTAATTGATTGTGTTATATGTGTTTGTTTAACTTTTTTATCAATTTAGTGCTACTTTTAGTTTATCCCTACTAGGTAAGAGATCCCTAGATAGTGAACTCAATTGGTTTATGTTAGGAAGAAGATCCCTAGATAGTGAACTCATCCCTTTAGTTGATAATATACATCGTATATGAAGATTTCAAGAGGACTTTGAAGACGATCATGAGGAACCCAAGCGCAAAGATCAAGTAAATAACCAAAAGATGGGTGAAAGGCACTTAGTCATGAAGGAGTATGCTAGGCTAGTAATTAGTACTGCTACATCGTGCATATATTTGGGAGAGGTAGCTAGGAATTATAAATTGAAAAGCATCCACTACAACATGCTGCTATCTTTCTATGGGGTTCCCAATGAAGATTTTAAACTTCATTCGGGAATTCTATACGACCCTTCAAACCTTTCCTTTGGATGGCTTAGACGAGGTTCAACTCAGAATGAGATATTTCCCATATATGTTTAAGGATTGGGCCAAAGCTTGGTTGATGACCCTTCTACCTGGTTTATTGACTACATGGGAGAAAGTGTAAAACAAATTCATGCCCATTAAAAGATTTCTGAGTTACAGACGAAGATAGCAACCTTCACTCAAGTGGAAGGAGAGCTATTCCATGAGACGTAGGAACGTTTCAAACTCTTGCTCATACAGTGTCCACACCATCATTTTTCTCTCCATATGTTAGTTCTTTTGTGATGGATTGACACAACAATGTCAGTACACGGTTGACAATGCAGTAGGAGAAATTGTGGGAGAAAAGATGGCCAAAGAAACGTACGAAATCTTCAAAATGTTAGGGGCTAATTCCCAACAAAAGCGCATTAGGGGAAGAAGAGCTAGAGTTCATTAAGTGAGTACGAATCAAGAGTTGGCTATATAGTTAGTTGAATTAACAAGACATGTAAAAATGCTAACCACGAGACTACCTCAAAATGTTCCAAATCAAGAGGTGTGTGGTATTTATGGAAATTGTGATCATGGAGCTAATGTTTGTTCATATGCTTGCGAACCTTTTGTAGATAGGGAGAAACAACTAAACTCACTCAACAATTTTCAACCAAGGGAATGAAATGATCCATACTCAAATACCTACAATCCTGGTTGGAGAAACTACCTTAATTTTTCATAGAAAACTAACAATCCACCAATGTAACCCTAACCACACAACCAAAATTTTCAGAGGCCAAATTATTACCAAGGACAATCCTCAAATCAAAACCCATTAAACAAGCCTTCTTTAGAGGAAACCCTGAATGCTTTTATTCAGGTTACAACTCAAAATCAAGAAATGAACAATAAAAGATTTGATTCTTTAGAGGAATTTGTAAAGAGGATTGGGATCCAAGTAGGACAACTAGCTACTGAAATGCATAACAATCAAAAAGAAAAGTTGTCGAGTCAACTTGAGCAAGCCTAAGAAATTACTATTATGAGAAGTTGAAGGGTGACTGATAATCACATTGATTTTGAGATTCTTTCTAATCCATCTGATGTTGCTAATCAAGGGGAGGAGAGCCTCCCCAAGGAAAAAGATGAGCAGAAGGAGGTGGGCAATGAGTATGATTCTTCTGGTCACATTTAAAGGGAAAAACGCTTAAGAAAGACACCAAAGAAAGTGAAGGGCAAAAACTATATAAAGTAACGGATCCTTATAAGCCACTAATTCCATATCCAAGCCACCTTAAGGAATTGAAATAATATGAGTAATTTTCGAACTTATATAACATCCTTTCTAAGGTTAACATTAATCTACCATTGTTGGATGTGAATAGGAACATTCCTTCTTATGTGAAGTTCTTAAAGAACTAAGCACTAAAAAACGAAAGTTTAAGCCTAACGAGAAGGTGATAATTTTGGAAGTAGAAAGTGTTGTTCTTCAACATCAATTACCCCCCAAATTGAAAGATCCAGGGAGCTTTATCATTAAAATATCAATGGGAAATGGTGATGAGGTTAAGAGTATGCTTGACCTTGGAGCGAGTATAAATCTTATGCCTCACTTTATTTATGAGAAGTTGGATATAGGACAATTGAAACCTACCAATATGTGCTTACAATTAGCTGATAGGTCAATCTGTTACCCGAAAGGAATATGGAAGATGTGTTAGTGAAGGTTGGAGTATTGATTGTCCTTGTAGACTTTGTGGTCTAGACCTAGGGAAGGTTAAATAGCAAGGAAAGGAGCACACTATACTCCTAGGGAGGCCTTTTATGGTCACTACCAATGATATGATTGATGTGAAGAACGGAAAACTGAATATGATTGTTTTGGGAGAAACAGTAGAGTTTTCAATCTTTAATGCTAAACATACTCTTACTACTACTGTTTCTGAAGAATGCTCTTGGGTTGATTAGTTTAATCCTGTTAATTTGGATTTTGCCTTACAGGAGGAAGAAGAAAAGAAGTTAGACTTGGTTAAAGAGAGTGATGAATGCTGCCAACTGCTAGTGGATGCAATTGAGGAAGTGTTTGGAAAATTCGTGGAGACAAAGTCAAATAGAAAGGAGAAAACGATGGAATTAATCACTTTGAGCAATCCACCTTGAGCATGACCAGTAAGGCGTCTAGCTGCAAGACAATAGAGAAGTAACCCATTTAATTTCTATTTGTTTTTCAATTATCTATTTGTTATTATTTTACTTAGTGAACCTTAACTTAGTTTTTTCTTTGTGTGCGTAGGCCTACTCTTCTGCCTCTTCTATATGTTTTCCTTGTAGACGTTCCTCATTCCACGACGTAGGACATCACATTCTACACCAGATCAATGCAGTGATCAACCCAACATTCGTATCGTATTTCTATCCTTTTCTTTGTTGCATGTCAGTTTAATGTCTTTTAGTTTTTAATGCTTGTCCTTGTTTGTGTTAATTTTTATCTTTTTTCTTCGACACCTCTTTTACCATTTTGCATCACATAAGGAATAGTGTGATATTTAGGTGGGGGTTATTATTAAAAAAATGTGTTTGTTATGTTTGTTTTTTCCTATTTAATAGTTAAAGATGCATAGTCATTAAATGAACTTAATCGGGATTAGAAATGCATAATATGAGTGAATAAGTATACTTGCATGCTTAGACTAATTGACTTGGATTTCAGTTAAAAGGAAATTAGATTGTTGTGATAGATGAATGTCACTTTTCTTTGGTAAAGATTTGAGCCTTTTTGAACTATTAAACACCAAATTCAAGTATTCTTTATTGAGAGTGTTCTTTCATGATTAAGGAACTCTAGAACTTGCCTACAAATACTAGTTGAGATCAAATATTCTTATGCGAATGTTGAAATGACGAAGGCAATTAGGATTTATCTCTTTTGCTTAAAAAGCCACCATGATGTTATATTTAGTAAACCCCCTTTAAGCTTAACATGAAACCTTTTCTTTCTTTAAACCCAAAATATGAGCCTTGACCTTAATTATTTATCCTCTTCGTTGTACCTATCATAACACAAATAGAGCATTTGAATGTGTATGATTGGGTTTAGGGAATAATTGTTTGAACAAGTGTGGGAGAATCATAACATATAATTGGCTTTTGAGTTAGGAATAGGTAGAGTTGTAATAATTTGTATCTCTTCTCTACATTGTTCCCTTTTAAACTTGATCTTGTTCTTAATAAATAAATGAAAATATAGTAAAAAATAAATAAAAATAAAAAATCAAGAAGAACAAAAATACAAGAAAAAGAAATAGAAAAGAAAAGGAAGGAAGAGAAGATGACCAGAAAATGAAAAGAAGAGGAGAGAAGTAAAAATGAGAAGTGTTAATTTTGTTACTTAAGAGGAAAGAATTGAGTGTTTTATGGTTCATTGTTTTATATTATTTTAAATGCTTAATTTGTGTTGTGGTTTTAAACTGTGATTTTCCTTTTTCCTACCCTTAGCCTGACACTATTACAACCGAAATAAAAACCTTCAGATTGATGTTTATGTTTGATATGAGTGGTGGAGATTGGATTGGTAAGCAAGCTTATGATAGATGCCTTATATGAACTGAACGATGAGTGAATACATATCCTACCTTTGAATGCTTGAGAGAATGGAGAGAATAGATGCCTTAAAGTGCTTGTTTATTTTGGTTAAATATGCGAAGAATAACTTGTTCTTTGAGTATTATAAGTTTCAAGTTTTTAAGTTGTGTTTATTGAAATGATCATTGATATCACTGACTATTATTTGAGAAAATAGTTGTTTCCATTGTTTGTTCTTTTTGTAGCCTAGTGTTCTTTAATGTTCTTAAGGACAAGCATAGTTTAAGTATGAGGAAATTGTTGTGTCTAGTTTCTATTGCTTTTAACTGTCTTTATATCTTGATTTTGGTTACAAATCTTTGTGTTTTGATCCAAATGTGCGATAAATTGAGTGAAAATGGAGTAAATATTGCATGAATGTTAATTAGATTATTTTGTAATTTTGCATGAAGGTTGAAGGGAAAGTCACATAAATTTTGCATGAAAAGAGAAATAAAATATAAAAAAGAAGAAAAAAAGTAGTGACAAGTGTCACCACTTCACGGTGGTGACTTAGCAACAAGTCACCACCGTGACAAGTGCCCTAATGGGGTGACTTAACTTGTCACCCCCATGACCCATTGTTTCCTTTAATTCATCAACTTATTAAGTGTCATGTGTATGGGTGATAGCTCGAAACCCTAAACTTAGAGTCATATTACAAATAGAAAAGGAATAGAGGGTGGCGGCCAATCAATCATCGTTCTTCATTCTTCACTCAACACACACTCGAGGCAAATGGAGAGAAAAAAGACGGAGAAGAGAGAAAGGAAGCATAGATCAATCGACCGAGGGGAAGAAGAGAGAAACATAGTAGAGAGGGGAGGCAGTGCAAGCATTTGGGTGTGCACAAGCTGAAGTAGAAGGTGAGAACTAATGCGAGAAGCTGGAGAGGGGTATGAGACCACCGCCTTCACACTCACTCGATCCTTGTTTGCTTATTATGTTTATTTGTTGTTCTATTTCTTGTTGTTGCTGAACTTGCTACTTTCATAGCCTAGCCAACTGTTATTTGTTATCTTTTCATAGTTCATTCGGTTATTTACTTTATTTACTGCTTAAATATTTCACTTATACTAATAAAGACGGGATTGAAGTATTTAATGATAATAAATCTTATGATATCTGTGATGGGCTAATATCTTTTCTTAAGAATTAATGTAGCTATTTTGGTCGACTATGCATGATTGAGTTACAGTTTTGTTGTCTTATTTATTACTGTGGTTGTCTACCCCTCTCTATATTACTTATAGAATTCTCTTAATTCATTTGTGTTGATACCTCAGAGGTTGAGTATATGTACAATTATAGTAGTTGCGATGAACAAATTTCAAAAACAATTAAAGAAATGCTACAAGAAAAAGATCAAAAATTATAATAAAGTACAAATTTATGATTAGTTTATTATGTCTTATGCATTGCTCATATTATAAAATTTAAAGTAATCTTAACTTTTGAAAATTTGAACAAAAAGTTCTCATATTTCTTTAATTCTGCAGAAGATAAGATCCCACTCAATTTTCTAATAATTTCAATAAAAAGATGATAATAAAAGAATTATGAGACCCTGCCAAGAGAAAGAATGCATTGCACATAGCTTCTCCATGGATTAATGTCCTAGATTACGAAACTTAAAAGAAAATTTTAATTAATAAATAATTAATGCCACAAAAAGGAACTGACTTTAACATGTGAAAAAACATAATCCCAGTTAGGATGCTATTATTAATAGCCAACCGGACAAAGGATTTAACCTTCGAAATCGCATGACATATTGTTAAGTTTTATATAATTGGACCTAAATAAACTGAATACATACAAGCTCAAATGAGGTTCCATCCTAAAATCAATTGGTGATAGGTGGAGTAATTCATTAAGCTTATATGCATGCTCAAGGTCATATATTGTTTTGATATGGGACAAAGTCTCACTTATATTTCAACACGTATCAACAAGATTTTAGTCCAAGAAGGTTTAGAAATATCTCTAATATCAATGACAGCTTGTTTGAAGCCTTCAAAAATTCACAAAAACCTGAATTCTTTACCACAATTCGAGTTCAAGTTCTGACGTTCTTCAGTCCAGGCGCAGTGCTAGAAATTTCCCAACTTCTTTGTTGTTGTTGCCTGTGCTCTGAACTTTCAAGAAAGAGAATCATCAGTATTTGAATAGACATCTACCACCCTTGTCGAGACTAGTCTAGGAAATTTGGACCGGTCTCAGTAATGCATGGATCTTGTCAAAAGGCTGTTACATTTACCATTCCACGATTACATTTAAGCATGTTTTTTTAAGAAGAATACTCAAGTCCAACCCAACCTCTGACCAACATTTCGTACCTAGTCTGAGAGAGTGGTTTTGTCGTAATGCGGGCTTGGACACATTACAGATAACGTACGTTAGCCAGAGAAAAACGACAAGTGCATGCATGACTAAAGACAATGGCTCATGTGCTTTCAGGGCTTTGCGTGTCCGGGCATTAATGTCTAATTTGACAAAAAAGAATCCACTTTACTCTGACACATGAGCCGTACAGCATGTGCAAATCATGTCATACTCTTTTTGTAAACTAGAGAGCACTAATGCTTTAATTAAGTTGAGATGACTTCTAAATCAGCACTAGTTTTCTCGTTTTTGTGTTAAAAAAAAGTTAAGATGACTTAAAAATATATAATTGCATTCATATTTTACGTTCATGTTTAAGTTTGTTTCTTTGAATTCGAAAGTTAAGTAACTATTATTTGGTGCTTATCGATGATACTCACAATTATAAATAATAAAAATATTTAAATAAAATACTCTATTATTATTATTATTATTATTAACTTATTTATTTATTTAGTTCCCTCTATCTCTCTCTCGTTAGGGTTGTTCCTAACATTTTAGGGGGCATAGGTGAAGTAAAACAAAGGTTATAATAAACCAGTAATATATAAACATTATTTAATTTTTTGATTGACATTAAAAATTAAAGTATAAGATGCTTCAAATAAATTTATAAGTATAAGAAGCTAACGTTAACTTTAAATAAAAGTTAATGTTAGTCTTGAAAGTTCAAAAGGTTATGTAATAATATGATAATTATCTCAACCCAAAATTATCTCTTTCCCTTTCTACAATCATTAAATAGTATTTAGTACTGTTCAACAATTAAATGTGAGAATGCAACTAATTTCTAAAATGAGAGTGACAATAGACCCCTAATGGAGTGAGCCTTGGTAAATGCCCTAACTACCCTTGTAGGGTGGACACGGTCTCTTGTCTTGCCTGCTTTCTTTCTTTCTTTCTTTTCTTATGAGTTATTTAAAAATACTCTCACTATTAGTTATAGATAAGAATGTATGTTTTTGAATTTTTTCAAATTCTACATATCAGCAAGATTCATACGAAATATTGTTATTGATAAGAAATATTTGAATAAAATAAAATAATAATAACCATTAAATAATAGTTATATAATTAAATTATTAAAGTTACATATGAACAATGCATATTTAGTTTTAATGTGAAAAAGGAGAGTAGTCGATCGAATATTACACATTCCACCTCCTGGGAGTGTTGAGCGATAACTTCGAAGTTTGGAGTGTTGGTTATTGAGTCTAATAATTGAATGAGTAAACTGTGAACTTATTTTTCTTAAAATTAAATGAATCTTTTTTTGGTTACCTACGAAGTGTCTTAGGAGGGTTCTAATTATGAAAAGACATCTTTAAGCTATCAACTTCTAGACTAATCCCTGCTCGAGCCAGGTAGGTCTCTTACGGAAGGTAAAGCTCTGATTTCAAAATTTAAACGATTGCATACATGAGGACGATTTAAACCCGTAATCTCACTTACTTATCAAGTCACCTGCGGTGTTAAATGAATCCCTTTTATATAGACTTTTAAAATTCGTTTCACGAACGTGTTTGAAAGTTGGTTGGTAGCACAGAATTGGTTTTGTCAGTTTCCCATCTGATTCCCCTTTCTTTGTTTTTCTTTCACCTGATCTGACTAGAAAGTATTTTTTAAATAACTCTTGTTATTATTTTTAATATTATCTTATAATTTAATGCTATTTAAATAATATTATTATGCTTTCTATTTTAAATAGAGTAAAAATAATAATAGAGACATTGATAAAAGTTACTTAGAATTTTTGTAAAATATTAAAGTGAAAATTATAATCTTAATTAACATTTTAGAAAATTAGTTTTAAAATTACATTAATACTTAATTGCCTAGTAATATTGATAACTCATATACTCGAAATCATTAAAAGTTTAATTGAATTTAAAGTGTTATTAATATTATTTTAAAATAATAAAATATAACTTAATATTATATATTAATAAATGTTAATGTCGTACCTCTTGACAAAATAATTCATAAAACTGATAATAAGGTGAAAATTGTGAACCAACTTCATTATAAAACGACATCCTACCGTCCACAAATGATCACACAACACTTGATGCTGAACACAATGGCTTCTCATTTCTCTCCACCATTCACCGCCCAAACTGCCACCATTTCCACCTCCACCTTTTGTCCCACCTTCCCTAAAACCTCCCAACTGTCTGCTTGCAGAAACAGAAACAGAAACAGAAACATCCCTCGGGTTTCATGCAAAACCGGGGATGATGATGATTTGCTGA
>JAOTIZ010060941.1:0-12262 GCA_027123425.1 Erythroxylum panamense
ATCACTTTTAATTCATGTACATGCCACTCCAACTTAAATATTCATTCAAAAATTTTGTTGGCATCTTCTTTCTTAATCTCCTCTTTGCTTCTTTATACAACCTAAATTTAACAAATATATTTAGCTTATCTTTACATTTTTCAACCATATTAGTTGTAGATATATTGAGTTTTTAAGGAATTATGTCCTTAAAATATCTCATCAAGAACTTGGCAAAAACTATTTTGGTTTGTTAGATGTGAAATAACTACAATTATGTTTGTATATCTTTACTTCGAAACACTTGCCATTCTTGCAACTACCATTGGCATTCTTCGATATAGTCAAACAAGATCATACTGCTTCATTCGCCTACCACCTCATATTAAATCATGTTTGTACTATGCAATCCACAATAACAACTTTGAACTCTTTTAGATTTGCAAACTTTACGTCTAATGTCTACTCAAATGCTACTCCAGTTGGTTGATGTCTAATACTTAGTGTTCACAATAATTTACCAGACTCATTTCTAGTAGGGTATTCATCACTACCAATAAAACTTTCATAATTAGGGGAATCAATCTTAGCTAGTTAATAGTCACCTGAATATTTACTTGAAATTAAACTTGTTCAATATCAACATTTGCTTGTTCTTCAACATCTTTGAGAATTATACATTCAACATTTTATTTTCCATGTTTCCATCACTGAATCCTTCATTGTTCTTAGCTAGTTCTAACTTAACATCATTACTTCCTTCTTCGCCATGGCTATCCCATCATATCCACCCTCTTCCTCAAAATTACTTCTAATATGTTTATCATTTTCCTTAATAATCTTCTCTCATCCAGTTATAGGCAAATATGTCAGGTGCAAATAATGGTATATCTAGATTATTTGTAACACTAAATTTGAAACATAATATCCTATAGTTTATCTTGTCAACTTAAAGTTACCCTAGATCCTTCCCTATCTGATATATATGTCTATATCTCACATAATTAAAGTCCACTTTGTTAAAGATATATGTTTATTGATTGCATAAGTCAATTTAAGTTCTAATTTGAAATAAAAAAACTTGTATGGTTGTATTGTACCATTGCAATCCCATTTATAATCATCACATGACATTGCATTAATATTGAACAATTCATAATAAAGTTATTAATAGTACTTAATACACAGTTGTTGAAAGTGCTTAATACAAAGTTTCATATGCGCAATATATAATATTATATTAACATTGAACAACATAAAAGTCTACTTTATAGTTTAGCCAATTTTCCTATTATATGATACTATATGATGAAATTCTATGCAATTCATGCTCATTTATTATATAGTTTCATATGTCTATTATATAATATTATATTAACATTCAACAACATGAAAGCCTACTTTATAGTTTAACCAATTTTCATATTATATAATACTATATAATGAAATTCCCTACAATTCATGCTCATTTATTATATATAATACTAAAGCGTCTATATTACCAAAAATTAATATAATCACGATGTTAAGAGTCTAGATAAGATTTTGGCTTTTTTTACTAGAAATATTTTTAGTACTTTGATGTTAGTGATGACGACGGTTTAGGTTAAGCATGACCCACTTAAATCTAATTTTACCTTGAAAAATATGTTCGAGGGTCAAAGCCAGAGCCCAAGTTTGAATAGGTTTAGGTGGTCCGAAACTTTATTGGGCCTGATTAAATATATATATTTAAAAATTAAAAAATGACATCTTTTATTCAGTGATTAAAAAAATCCAACCGATTAGATCGATTCAATTGTAAAAATCTTAAATTGTCCAACTTTTCAGTTCAGTTTATTTTAATAACTCTTATTATTAAATACTAATCAATTTATTAATTAATTAGTCAAATTTCTTTAATTAATAAGTTTTTATAAATCAATTATTTTCATTTAACATGATCTTTTTTAATTAAATTTCAAATCCTTCGATGAGTAAGAACAATCTCTTTCAGTTATGTCTCAAATTCTTTAATTTTATTAAATCTCTATTCGATTAAATAACGATATAATATTGGTTGAACTTTTTAAACTTTAAACACCTTGTCTTATTAGTTTAACTTATGATCCGATTTTTAAAATAATAGTTTTATTTAAAACACATCATTTCATTAAAATTTTTGGGCTTTAAACTTCGAGCTGACCAGGTAATCCAAGTTTGAATGTAATTTAAAATTTAAAATTTTGAAAAAAAATTGAATTTAATTTAAATCCCGATCAACTCAAGTCGAATTTATTTGAAATTGACCGATTATCATACTAAAATCTTCAATTAATTGATACATGTACCTACTAATTTAACATAGATCCAAAATAATTTATTAATTCAACTCATTTGTTTCTTAAACCTAATTATTTTCTTAGGAAAACAATTTTTGGATTAAACTAATTTTGCCAAGCCTCTAGAAGGAAGTTAAGCGGTGGCTTCGAGAGTTCATGATTTTGGATACAATATGAACTTGCAGCCTTTGACAAAAACGGCGAGACTTTGACACATGATTAACCAAGTGGGCCTGTGTTTTGACTTTTCCGTGCTATTAGTAGAAAAAGTAAAACTCCAAGGGATATTCTATTGTATACTTGCGTTTGTCTGGTACAACTTTTTGTAATGTCAAAATAGGAGATATTAATATAGAAACGTGAGATATTATTATACTATCATATTGGATAAAATATTTTGCGTAAAATGTTTACGTATTTACTCTTTTAATTTGCATCATTATTTTTCTGTCACATTTATATGCGGGTCTATCAAAAATAGCTTCTTTATTATATTAGAATAATATTACATATTATCAGACCTTCTTATATTTTATTTCACCGCGAAACTCGAGACTGAACGTGATGATAATGATGATCAGACAAAATAGCCATTTTATCATAAATCCCTTAGATTTGTCAACTATAGGAATGCCATGTCAACTATAAGAATGCCAATGGGCTAAGCTAGGCTCGTGCCTCTCCTAGCTAGCCCAGCCCAACAATGAGTTAGGTAGCCTGTGGCCTTGCCCGTAGCTTGATCGGTCGCTCCAACCATGGATTAGGTAGCTTGTGGCCCTGTTCGTGGCTCGACAGGTTGTGATAGGTCGGCTAGTAATCCAGTTCAAGGCCCGATGGGCCACATGTAAGCTTACCAATCCGATCCATCTTATTTTTAAAAAAGATAAAAAATGATGTTATTTTTGAAGTAATGATTGGGTGGCCAGCCTATGGCCTTAGCTAAAATCAAGGCGATCAAAATGGGTCAGACTAAAAGTGACATCTCTAACCAACTAACTCAGGCATAATATAAGAAATCACGTTAAATAATTAATGTTTTAAAATCGAATTGATTTAATCGATTGTATAGTAAAATCTTGAACCAGTCAATTTTTGGTTAAATATTTAACTTTTCGATTAGATTTAGTTTAATAATTTTTGTTGTTAAAAATCAATCGGTTTTTGCAAACTAATCATTTTTGTAAACTTATTAATTTTTAATTAAACTTTAAATTTTTTGATAAATAAGAATAGTTTTTTAATTATTTTTTAAATTCTTTAAATTTTATTTAAACTTTAATTAGTGACAGATTAGTGCTGATCGAATATTTTTAACCTTAATCAAAAAGATATCAAAGGGTTTTTTTTCTATTTTTCTTCTTCATTTCTCTAATGGAATGAAAAAAAAGATTATTGATAAAAAATTAATATATAGATATATTAATTACTATTATTATTTATGATTTTAAATTATAACTTAACATTCTTAAAATGGTATTAATAACGTTCTAAACTGTATACGTATCATCAATTTAATATATAGTATGTCATAATTAAAAAATTTGACTAAAACGGTAAATCAAATTTGAAAATAAAATTTTATTATTTTTAATATCACCTTTGTACCTATTCAAATGTAATAAATATTATTTTAATAACGTTAAGATTAAAATAATGTCATAACTTATTTAAATTTTATATTTTATAAAAAAGGAAATTAAGGTATTTTCATAACATGAAAATCCAAATTTCTAACAGCCGCCTCGTATCATGTGCCAACTCGATATAAGTCTTCAGCTTGCAGCTTTCGATCGTTGACTGACCTTAAAAATCGGACATTGGCCAGAATCTCTGAAGAAGATTCCATTTATATTGTATGTAAGATTTCTTGTTATCTACAAAATCGGCCTTCCAGTTCACTCCTGAGACATAGTTTGGAAGTTTGGACATTAATCTTCTTCCTTGTGCTGCCTTCGTCTTCCACTTGCTTAGTCTGAATGATCATGGAGCCCCTAAAGTTTTGAGCTTTCTTCTTTTGTTGATTGCGCATTTGGTCTTTTTCTTGACTGCCAATTTAGTTCTTGCTGCAGGTTGTTGCTTCTTACTATTTAGTCCTGATTTCTTCACCTTTAATTTACTGTTTTTGTATACAATGGCATTTGGACATTAATCTTCTTCCTCGTGCTTCCTTCGTCTTCCACTTGCTTAATCTGAATGATCATAGACCACCTGAAGTTTTGAGCTTTTTTCTTTTGTTTATTGCCCATTTGGTCTTTTTCTTGACTGCCAATTTAGTTCTTGCTGCTGGTTGTTGCTTCTTACTATTTATTCCTGATTTCTTGACCTTTAATTTGCTGTTTTTGTATACAATGGCATTTAAAACTTTTTAAAGTATACGTCTTGAGCTGTTTTTGACGTCAGGGTCAATCTCTTTCTAGCTCTTTGTTGGCTGTTGATCTTTCTGTAGTTGAGCTTCTTATATGATCAATGCATGATCCTTTCGGATTTGTGAGCTGTTTGTGGGGTTGTCTCTTTGTTTCTATTGGTTGAATTTTCTTCTCTTTGCTTTATGTTAAGTTCTCTAAATTTTGTCTCAGATATTTGCTGGGAATGGGAGGATTGAGGCTTATCTTTGCGATTGTTTTGGTTCTCGCAACTCTTAGAGATGCAAGTTCTCATGGAGTTCAGCCGCTATCTAAAATTGCTGTTCATCGGACAATATTTGCTCTTAATGACAAGGCTTACGTTAAAGCCTCTCCTACTATTCTGGGACTGCAGGTAAGCTGTTTGATTCTCGTTTACCTTATCCTTCTGCCCCCTGAAACAATGGTAAAACTTAGATTGCTTAGCTAGTGGCTGTTGTTTTATGGGTTGAGGGGTAGGTGTTGTTGAAGAATTAGCTGACATTCCCTGGTGTGAGGAAATAAATCATTCTCTGATTGTTAAACTCCCGGTCCTACTTCAGGGACAAAACTCGGAATGGGTTATGTTGGAATACCACTCTCCGAATCCGTCGAATGATGATTGGATTGGAGTATTTTCGCCTGCCAATTTCAGGTAGATAGAGGTTGCCTTGAATTGCAAAAGGACCTTCTTGGCTTTGACAATGCTCAACCTTCACAATGTTGTAATTGTTTCTAACTTCTAGTTGGAAGTTGGTTTCATTTGTTTGTTTCAATTTCAGTGCCTCGACTTGCACACCAACAGGCTCAGGGGTTTCTCCTTCAATTTTGTGTACTGCTCCTATTAAGGTTCTTCTGCATAGCTTTTCCATGATTGACCCGGTTTTGGTAGAAAGTTACATGATAAACTCATTCTTCTGTTGCAGTATCAATATGCAAACTATAGTAGTTCTTCATACAAAGATACAGGAAAAGGATCATTGAGGCTCCATCTGATTAACCAGAGATCAGATTTCTCTTTCGCACTATTTTCTGGAGGTTTATCAAATGTACGACCCTTCCTTCTCTCTGTCTTCTCCTTTTTAGTTTGCATATTTGGAGATTATAAATGATAACAGGCTTTAGACAAATGGCAGGGAACCAAAGCCAAAGCTAGACACATTGTTGATTTTCTTATACTTCTTACATGGTTTTCTTCCTGCATCAAATTTTCATTTTCTCCACTGCTATAAAAATGTGGTCCATTGAGAAAATAAAAAATGTAAAGTCAAAGACCTCAAAGCTCTTGTAAATTAGTGCCTCTCTGCCAATTATTTTCTCCTTGTCCCTCTTTTTTTTAAAGCTCTGGTTGTCTTTTGCACTATGCACCCACTGTTTGATTTTCCGGCATTTCTCTTTATAGTCTTGCGACTGTACCATATCTTGGAATTCTTATCCATTTTAACTTGAATGTTGGTAAGCTTCCATCACATATTTAAGCTTAGTGGACTTGAGAAGGGAAGCTTAGCATAATTATCTATTTAAAGATGATCCAAGAAATTATGAATATGAAGGGGGGCAATGGTAAAATCTTTTGAAAAGTTGTGGACCTCTACTCAGTAGCTATAGTATTCATATCAAGCAGAAGCAAACACGGTTCCTCTTGTGGTGACTTCCAAAAATTTAGAGAAGAGTGGACACTTTTCATCAGTTTTCTCAAGTAGACTTTTGATTGTGCTGTGTTTTTCTACTTAATCTCTTCCTGCATAACAGCTGAATTTGGTGACGGTGTCAAATATAGTTGCTTTCATTAATTCAAAATGTTTTTCTGTATCTATTTCCTCTCTCTTAACAGCCAAAACTGGTAGCAGCATCGAACAAAGTTGCTTTCAGTAATCCAAAAGCACCAGTTTATCCCCGTTTGGCTCAGGGAAAGAGATGGAATGAAGTAAGTCCAAGGCTTTTATATTGTCTACAAGTTTAGTGATGATATGCACAAAAGAATACAGAAGTTCTATAGGCTCTGTTCATATAAAACACAGCAAACTTGTAGTAAGCTGAAATTCAGGCACCATTAAATATGTTATCCTAGTTTCTTTTCTCTCTTCCAGACATATAATACAGCTATGGATATGTAATGCAGATGACTGTAACATGGACCAGTGGTTACGGAATAAGTGAAGCACAGCCTTTTGTTGAATGGGGTCCTAAGAAAAGTGACCTCAAGCGCTCTCCAGCTGGAACATTGACTTTTAGTCGTAGAACCATGTGTGGTGGGTGACTATCTTAATACATCTTAACATGATACTATGTCTTGGATATTGGAGGAAGTTGTCTGATCTAGAAGAGAAAATCGATTGATATAGCAGTGTAATTGATAGATTGGATTGCTCAGCACTTTAATGTTATATTTTGCAAACTTTGTCTTCTAATTGGACAATTTCATGTGACTACTTTGTTTCCCTTTTCATTTCAGTTTTTATTTCACCTCTCAAAGCTTATTCTTAAGTTGTTTGTTTTAGATAGGCACGGATAACTCATCTTGTCAATTGCATAAGAGCAGGTGAACCAGCAAGGACAGTGGGGTGGAGAGATCCTGGATTTATACACACTAGCTTTCTAGAGGAGTTGTGGCCCAACCTTGAGTAAGTTGTTCCTTAGTATTCCTATAATATATAAGCCTTTCTATTACTTTTTTACATGACTTCTATTGGTGAAGGTTCTATAGTTTTCATAACGTTTTTGTGCATGTCTTGATGTATGCCCGAAGTCAATTTTGGCTCAGTTAATTGGCAATCCACCATAATTTTCTTATGAAGTTACCATCTTTACTGTTTCTTTATTTGTTCATTTTGTACCTTGGAGAAACGCTGGATGTTTCTCTTTAGGATAAATTATAGCTTCTTTCTGTTAATCCAGTAACCTAAAAGATGAGTTGTATCATTTTTGTTAGATTACTTGGATTTTTGGAATTGTTCATATGGATTTCTGAGCTTGAAAATCCATTAATAGTTTCATCCACTTATGAAATCTTTCTCGATTTCATTCCTTTTGCAGGTATACTTACAGACTAGGGCATAAGCTGTTCAATGGTACATATGTTTGGAGCCAGGAATATCAATTTAGAGCATCTCCATATCCTGGTCAAAGTTCTCTACAGCGTGTAGTCATTTTTGGTGACATGGGAAAGGTTTGAACTGCATGGAAACATAGTTCTTTCTTCCATAGGTGACCTCGCTTTAATGATGCATAACAAAGCATACCCCATTTGGAGTAGCTAATTGTACAGTGCACTCTAAATGTATTTCTGCAAATGTGAATATTTTGTTTGATATTGCCTAGCAGGATGAAGTGGATGGTTCGAATGAATTCAATAACTACCAGCATGGCTCCCTTAACACAACTAAACAGCTTATTCAGGACTTGAAGAACATTGATATAGTGTTCCACATTGGAGATATAACTTATGCAAATGGATATCTTTCACAGTGGGATCAATTTACTGCACAGGTTGAGCCAATTGCATCAACCATTCCCTACATGATTGCAAGGTTTGTCATTTTATTAGTCAATACGTACTTGACCATGTATTAGCCTTGCAATTCATCTTACCTGGAGAGGTGATTTTTCTTTCTAGTGGAAACCATGAGCGTGATTGGCCAGGGACAGGATCCTTCTATGGAAACACGGACTCTGGAGGAGAATGTGGTGTCTTGGCTGAAACAATGTTTTTTGCCCCTACAGAGAACAGGGGCAAATTTTGGTAAGGGAATTTCTATAAGAGAACTTATATTCATAATTCAAATGCTAGAACAATGGCATTCTTTCGATTTTAAATGGTCATATTACTAGATTTGTATTTTTTTCATACATTAGCGGGAAAATTTTGATACCCACTCCTCCCCTGTAACTTCATTCTTTTGTGCGAATAAACTGATTTTGTTTATTTTATTCTAGTTGAAAATCATTTTTTAATGCGGTCACTGCTGATTTGCGTATTAGCAGAACTTGTCATCTAGTGGTCTGGCTTCGTAGAGCAGAAAGCTAGAGGTTTCAATACGTGCATATTCCTTTGATCATTGCTTTGCAAATTCGGGGGAACTGATATTGGAAATTTCCTCTTTCACCAGGTATTCTACTGACTATGGTATGTTCCGCTTCTGCATAGCTGATACAGAACATGATTGGAGGGAGGGAACAGAGCAGTACGAATTCATTGAGCGCTGCTTGGCTACTGCTGATAGACAAAAGCAACCATGGTTGATCTTTATGGCACATAGGGTACTTGGTTATTCTTCTGGTAGTGGGTATGCTAATGAAGGATCTTTTGCGGAACCAATGGGAAGGGAAGCCCTTCAGAAGCTCTGGCAGAAATATAAGGTTGATATAGCCTTTTACGGCCATGTGCACAACTATGAGAGGACATGTCCCATTTACCAGGTATTCATTACTTCCAGCAAGTCAATTGTCTATCTTTGCTTTAATTTGCCCAAGTATCTTTTATCATTGACTAATAACCCCGACTCAAGCTGTACTATTCTGCTTAATGGCTTATTTTAAGCTGGCTTACTCGAAACTATTCTTGGAGTGTAGGCTAGCTGTTAAAAACTGGTACACTGAAAATTGGCTTCTTATTGCTTTAAGTGAATATTAGTCTTTCCATCTTCTTCTGATAAGCAGGTCATGTCTGCTTGAAGCAGTTGCTAGTAAATGAATATGATACTTGAAGTTCATAATAATGCATCTCTCCTTTGGTATGATTATTACCTTAGAGCCTTGAACACACCTTCATTTGACTTGCTGTCTTTGGTACAAAGCATCCTCAATCAGATGATAATAAGTAGGTAGGTCTCGGGAAAATTTCCGATAGCAGCATAAACAAGTTGTCATAATCCTTTATGGAGTTTGAAATGCCATTGCACTTTCAGTTCATGTGGAGATGCACCTTCAATAACATAGAATCCCATCACTAAAGTCAGGTTTACCATGCATCGTTAGTAACTATATGTGAATGATGATATGATCCATTACTATATTTTGACTGCCAACTGCTTCTGATAAGGTGAGTTCATACTATTACAGGATGGTAAAACTGTTTCTATTGTTGGTGAATATCTGCATCTGATATACTTTGGTAGTAATCAACTGATCTGTAACCCAAGTTATGTTCAAAATAGTTACTTTCGAACTGACATTGGAACTTGCTGCTGTTTTTATTTATACAGAATATTTGCACCAACACAGAGAAACACTACTACAAGGGCACCTTAAATGGTACCATACATGTGGTAGCTGGTGGAGGAGGAGCAAGTCTTGCTAATTTTACATCCCTCAACACGACATGGAGTTATTTTAAAGATTCTGATTATGGTTTTGTTAAGCTCACAGCGTTTGACCACTCCAATCTGTTGCTAGAATACAAAAAGAGCAGCAATGGGAAGGTTTACGACTCTTTCAGGATATCGAGGGATTACAGGGACATTTTAGCGTGCACAGTAGATAGCTGTCCGAGCTCGACCTTAGCATCATGAATTTTTTATGAAAAACTTTTCTTCCAGGCCATAAGTGTTGCTGACTGCTTAAGAACATTGTGGGGCTGTCAATAAATAACTACTTTATGCTTTCCAGTTTTCTGCATAACTGCAATGTTCACAAGGATTCTTAAACAATTAACGCAGATTCACACCCTTAAAAGTACTGTGCTTGTTTTGAGAACTGGACAACAATTCATTGCGTATAGAATTTTGTTCTCTTTGTTTTCCTGGAAAAACTTGATATGAAAAGGGCTTTTACCTTATAATCAGCAAACATCTTTTTTCTGAGAAACCTGTTCAGGTAAACAATCCTCCATAGATGTTCTCTGTCTTCTAAGATTAAATGGGGAGACTCAAATACGCCACCTTTTTGCGTAAATGACTGGTTTTTATCAGATAAACTATTTTGGCTGAAAAGGTTTTGAGTTATCAATCAGAGAAACAAAAGGGCAAAAAAAAAAACAAAGATGAGATTTTTAACAGCAAACTGATGTCGTTGCTTCTTGTACTATCCGCAATCATTGTTCAGACACAACGTGTTCAAATGGAAGTTAAACTATTATAACAAGGAATGTTCTCTTGGGATATTCCAAGTTTTCGTAGAACTCCCAAGCCTTACATTGTCAATTTGTAAATACTGTTCTTATCCACAAGTAAGAACTACCTCACCAAGTTCCGACAGAAACTCCTAAGTTCGGTACTGCAGTTATTCTGGTTCTGAACTCTGCTTTGTCTAGTGTCGTTTTAGGTGGAGATGAAAGGAGCGAGATTGGTCATTTCTGCAAATTTGCTGTTACTTTTTCTTTGGATTCTTCATCAAGCAAGATCACATGGGGATCATCCATTATCGAAAATTGCTATACACGAGACGACTATTGCTCTCAGTGATCTTGCTTATGTCAAAGCCTCTCCTTCTGTTCTTGGATTGAGAGTGAGTTTGGTTATCTATAAGCCTCTATATTCCATTTGGTGGTTCATCAGGGTTTCTTATACTTAGATTTCGTTTCCATGGAAAGATATCCTGATTAACAATCCTGGAAAAGAATCTGGGGTCATGTCTTTTTTGTTAATGGCTAAGCAGAAATCAAAATGTTCTAATGCTTCAGGGACAGAATCCAGAGTTGGTGACAGTGGAGTACAGCTCTGCAAGCCCTACAGTCGATGACTGGATTGGAGTATTTTCTCCTGCAAATTTCAGGTACTTTATATCCTCAGTACAGATTTTACTTCTGTGAAAAACCCAATTTGTATATCTTGGTTTGTGATTAGTTCACATTGCTACTTACAGTTGTGCAATCTTTTAATCATTTAAGTCTAACATGTATCGAAAACGACTGCAAATGTTCAGTGCTTCCACATGCCCCTGGGACAGTCCAAGAACTTTTCCACCACTGTTGTGTTCTGCTCCTATTAAGGTTCTTGATCTTGAAAACAGTTGTATAGTTTGGTTTTTTAGCTGTGTCCTTAAATACGAGTAAACTCTGCAGTTTTAAGATTATAATGATCTTGTTTTTCTTCAGTTCCAGTATGCCAACTACTCTAGTCCCAAGTACAAATATACAGGGAAAGGATTGCTGAGGCTGCAGTTGATCAACCAGAGATCAGACTTCTCTTTTGGACTATTTACTGGTGGTTTTTTCAATGTAAATTCTTGACTATTCATTAACTGTTTACAATTCTCTTCTTTTCCAATATTCATCGACATATTTCAGTAGTTATTGTCCATGTCTTCTTTTCTAGTTGCTACTTCTTGATCATATGTTTTTTGCAGACGCCAGACATTATGGCTATTTCTTATACACTAACTTCTCAGTACAGTTTGTGACTGCTTTTTTTCCTCCTTGTCCTGATATAAAAGCCAAAGCTGGTTGCTGTGTCTAATAAAGTAACTTTCTCAAATCCAAATGCGCCACTGTATTCACGCTTGGCACAAGGGAAAGAATGGGATGAAGTAAGTCAAATTTCACCTCACTTGTGATTCTGAAAGCTCGTGGTTTATATGTTCAGAATAGAGTTCATGTCTAGCATCTACTGAGTATAAACTCCAGATAGAGTTGATGTAGTAGCA
>JAOTIZ010060993.1:0-12256 GCA_027123425.1 Erythroxylum panamense
AAATCACATAACCATTCTTCAATCATTCCAACCCAACTCTAGCAACATTTTCAAATTATAAACACTTTCTTCCTCATTCACGACAAAAATCCCTAATTCAAGGAAATCCGAAATTGAACAATCTATACCATGCAATTCACCACAATTGATCTTAGAAAACTCAATCCCATACAATCCTCAATCTATTTAAACCAAATTTCATTCAAATAATTGACAATTCAAAAAATTGCCCTTACCTTCATTCTTTCCCAAATTCGAAAATTTCGTAGCTTTAGAGGAAGCTCTCACCTTCCTTTACCTTTTTCCTTCATGGATCACCATAAAAATCACTCTAAAAGGGCTTAGAAAGTCAAGACCTAGCTTTGGTTTTCTTCTTCTCCGTTCTTTCCATCCACCGAAAGCTCTCACTCTGCTCTTTGTTATTTTTCTTCTGTTATTTTCTAAGTGTCATTCATCACTCTGTGTTCCTGCTATTTAAACAAACCCCTCATCACTATTTTACCCAAAATGCCATTAATGAGTGCCAAATGTCCCACTTATGAGTCAAGACCTTAAGTGGTCTGCCAACTTTACCCTTCATGCATTTCTACCCCCTGAGCGGTCACCCAATTTCACTCCAGAAATCGAACGTCTTATGGGCTTAATTGGGGTCGGACCTCTTCAGAACATTAGTAGCCCCATATCGCTAGTTCAATTTGAGACAAGAATCGGATCGTTAGGAGCTTTCAAAGCTCAAGGTATCTCCAAATTACTGACCCATGCTAAGAACAATATCCAGCTCAAACTCTTTCAATCAGTCATCTCACTTTGATCCGATCGGTCTTCCTCAAATAATTCTAAAAAACCATACGTTTGGTACGGAGAGATAGCGGGATTTCATTGGAATCCAACGCTTCAACGATCAGATCGATCGGATGACAGACGAAAAGTTATGGCCAACATAGTGGAGAGAGGTTGGTCGGCCAAAACTGAACAAATATGGGCAGAGCGATGCGCCTATGCGAGGCGCTTGATCGATAAACCCTATTAGCAGAGCGGTGCGCCTACGCGAGGCGCTCGGTCGATCGACCCAATAAGCAAAGCGGTGCGCCTACGCGAGGCGCTCGGTCGATTGACCATACAAAACAAAATAACGATGCGCCTACTTGAGGTGCTCAATCGATCGGGCGTGCGCAATCGCTCGGTCATCAGGGGTCGGTCGACCATCAGAAGTCGGTCGGCCTTTAGAGGTCAGTCGACTAGAGCTCGCTCGATCAATCGACCAACAGAGGTCGATCGGTCGGCTAGCACCCAATTCGACCTTCAAACTTCTAACACTTATAACTTTGGGGCCCGAACTCCTAATTTTTCAATCTTGGCAGAGATAGAAAGATTACAGAACGCTCTACAACTTTCATTAAGAACTTAACACCAAATTCAGTCTCTAAAAGGGGTCAAAAGTCCCTGCAAAAGAGGTTGTTCACCAACTTCATCCATAACACATCAGAACGAGCAAGCATCAAAACTTGTAACTCCATTGTCCATGATTCCCATGCTTTATATCAATGAACAAATAAAGCACACTCGCCAACTCTCATGAAGGCCACATTCACACATTCAACCTAAATCAATAAAAGAAATCATCAAAGTTCAGATCACACAATTCCTATTACCGTTCATGCTACACACATAACTCACTTTCAAAGAAAACTCCAACTCCCCTTCAAACCACAATTGGACAGCACTTCCTCCGCAAGAATTTTAGCCAAAATTTTCTTACATTTAATTAAATCAAACTTCATCTCAATAGGATAACCATATAACAAGTTATGATCAAAAACTTAACTCCCATCCTACTTCATCCATCCCACATAACATTCAATTTACTCCTTATATGCATCGCAACCAAATCACAACCTAATCTTAAACACAAGTCCACACGTTTGCAGCAACTACCCTCAATCATCTCCCATTTATAAATACTCATTTAAAAGCTATGCAAACTTAATCCGATTTAAACCACATCAGTACACAAATTGCCTCAACGAACCAGTATTCATTTCAAACATCAAATAAATTTTCAAACGTTCACATAACAATGCATATCATATGGTCACTCATTACAGCTTTACCAATTATCCATGAATTACAATCAAGCATATCACAATAATGTGCATATCTCATAATCACACATCGATCGAAATACCATATGATCACATAGGCAACACTTTTATTGCTTTTCCACATAACCATACGGCATTTCGCCTTTCACTCCATCAAAATGAATAAAATAAAATGCATATGTGACAATTTTCCAATTTATCACGGTGTTGTGACCGAGCGCCTAAACTGTCCTAATATGGGCGCATTAATCGTTGAGCCCGAGGCTCTAAATCACTGTGGGCTCAAGACCCAATTACATTGAGCTTTTAGCTTTGGCAGCTCCGGTCACAACTGTCATTATCTGATCATGCACTCATGAATGAAGTGCATGCGTAACAATTAAACAGTAAATACATCACAATCAAATAGTTCACAGATTCCCATATGTGTGTATGCCGCAATGTGTGTAAACTTGCCAATGCATTTCAGGTTCTAACCCTTAATATGGGAACGGGATGTTACATTCTGCGACGTTTTTTGGAAATTTGCATAAATTGTCACTAAAATGCACATTCTGCGACATTTTTTTAAAACGTGCATCAAAAGTCAAAAAAAGTCACATTATGTGATTTTTTTGAAACGTGTATGAAACGTCACAAAAATGCGCAATCAGAAAATGTGCATAAAACGTCACGAAAATGCACATTCTGGGACTTTTTTTGAAGCGTGCAAAAAACGTCACAATAATGCACAATCAAGAATGTGCATAAAACATCACAAAAATGCATATTCGGTGACGTTTATTGGAAACGTTCATAAAACGTCACGAAAATGCACATTCAGAAAAGTGCATAAAATGTCATGAAAATGCACATTCTGTGACATTTTTTGTAAACGTGCATAAAATGTAAAAAAATGCACATTTTGTGACGTTTTTTGAAAATATGCATAAATGTCACAAAAATGCAAATTCTGCGACGTTTTTCAAAAACGTGTATAAATTCACGAAAATGCACAATCAAGAATGTGCATAAAACATCACAAAAATGCATATTCTGTGACGTTTATTGGAAACGTGCATTAAATTTCACGAAAATGCACATTAAAAAAATGCATGAAACGTCACGAAAATCACATTCTGTGACATTTTTTGGATACATGCAAAAAACGTCACGAAAATGTATATTCAAAAACCGTGCATAAAACGTCACGAAAATGCACATTCTGTGACGTTTTTGGAAACGTTTTGAAAATGCACATGCAAAAAAACATGCATGAAATGTCACAAAAATCACATTCTATGACATTTTTTGGATACGTGCATAAAACGTCACGAAAATGCACATTCTGTAACGTTTTTTGGAAACGTCATGAAAATGTACATTAAAAAATGCATGAAAAGTCACGAAAATCACATTCGGTGATATTTTTTGGAAACGTGCATAAAACGTCACGAAAATGCACCTTAAAAAATCTTGCATAAAATGTCACGAAGATGCTCATTCAGCGACGTTTTTTGGAAACGAGCATAAAACGTCACGAAAATGCACATTCAAAAAGCGTACATAAAGCGTCACAAAAAGTCACATTTTGAGACGTTTTTGGAAACGTCTAAAAAACATCACAAAAATGCACATTCAAAAAACGAGCATAAAACGTCAAGAAAATGTACATTCTGTGACATTTTTTTGAAATGTGCAAAAAACGTCACGAAATTGTACATTCAAAAAATGTGCATAAAACGTCACAAAAATGCACGTTCTGTGACATTTTTTGGAAACGTGCATAAAAAGTCACAGAAATGTATATTCAAAAAACATGCATAAAAAGTCACAAAAATGCACATGCTGTGACATTTTTTGAAAACGAGCATAAAATGTCACGTAAATGCACATTCTGTGAAGTTTTTTGGAAACGTACATAAAATGTCCCGAAAATGCACATTCAAAAATGTACATAAAATGTCACGAAAATGCATATAAATCCAATTCAAAAAATGTGCATAAAACGTCACAAAAATGTACATACTGTGACGTTTTTTGGAAACGTGCATAAAAAGTAACGAAAATGTGCATAAAACGTCACAAAAATCTACATTCTGTGACATTTTTTTGAAACGTGCATAAAGAGTCACGAAACTGCACATTCATAAAACGTGTAGAAAACGTCACAAAAATGCACATTAAAAAAACATGCATAAAACGTCACAAAAATGCACATTCTGTGACATTTTTTGAAAACGTGCATAAAATGTAACGAAATTGCACATTAAAAAAACATGCGTAAAACATCACAAAATGCACATTCTACGATGTTTCTTAGAAACGTACATAAAACATCACAGAAATGCACATTCTGTGACATTTTTTGGAAACGTGCACAAAACATCACGAAAATGCACAATAAAAAATGTGCATAAAACATCACAAAAATGCACATTCTGTAATGTTTTTGGGAAACGTGCATAAAATGTCACGAAAATGCACAATAAAAAATGTGCATAAAACGTTGCAAAAATGCACATTCAAAAAAGGTGCATAAATCGTCACGAAAATGCACATTCTGCGGCATTTTTCGGAAGCATGTATAAAACGCCCCAGAAATGCACATTCTGTGACGTTTTTTGGAAACGTGCAAAAAACATCACGAAAATGTACATTAAAAAAACGTGCATAAAACGTCAAGAAAATACACATTCTGTGATGATTTTTTAAAACGTGAAAAAAGTCATGAAAATGTACATTGAAAAAATGTGCATAAAACGTCATAAAAATCCACATTCTGCAACGTATTTTGTAAACATGCATAAAACATCATTAAAAAAAGCAGATTCAAAAAATGTGCATAAAACGTCACAAAAATCCACATTCTGTGACCATTTTTTCAAACATGCATAAAACGTCACGAAACTGTACATTCATAAAACGTGTATGCACAAACAAGCCCCAGTCGGTCAAAAATTGTTAGTTTCCCATCAAAAACTCGTCGATTATAGCGTTGCATCCACGATCGGCACCGTCGGTCGATCCAGTCAGGGACGTAGGCTCTTGCTACGGCCATGTTTGGTCATACTCTAAAGAGGAAAAATAGCATAAACAAGCCCCAGTCGGTCACAAATTGTTAGTTCCCCATCAAAAACTCGTTGATTATAGCCTTGCACCCACGATCGGCACTGTCGGTCGACCCGGTCAAGGACGTGAGGTCTTGCTACGGCCATGTGCGGTCTTACTCTGTAGTGAGAAAATAGCAAAATCAAGCCCCAGTCGGTCACGAATTGTGAGTTTCCCATAAAAAATTCATCGATTATAGCCTTGAACCTATGATCAGCACCATTGGTTGACCCGGTCATGGACGTGGGATCTTGCTATGGCCTTGTGCGGTCATACTCTAAAGAGGGAAAATAGCAGAAACAAGCCCCAGTCGGTCACAAATTGTTAGTTTCCCATAAAAACTCGTCGATTATAGCCTTGGATCCATGATCGGCACCATGGGTCGTCCCGATCAGGGATGTGGGATCTTGCTACGGCCATGTGCGGTCATACTCTAAAGAGGGAAAATAGCATAAACAAGCCCCAGTCGGTCACAAATTGCTAGTTTCCCATCAAAAACTCATCGATTATATCCTTGGACCCACGATCGGCACCGCCGGTCGACCCGGTCAGGGACGTGGGCTCTTGCTACAGCTATGTGCAGTCTTAGTCTGTAGTGACAAAATAGTTGGAACAATTCCCAGTCGGTCACGAATCGTCAGTTTCCCATCAATTACTCATCGATTATACACTTGGAGTCATGATCGGCACAGTTGGTCGACCCAGTCAAGGACGTGGGATCTTGCTACGGCCATATGTGGTCATATTCTAAAGAGGGAAAATAGCAGAAACAAGCCCCAGTCGATCACAAATTGTTAGTTTCCCAAGAAAAACTCGTCGATTATAGTCTTGCACCCATGATCGGCACCGTCGGTCAACCCAGTCAAGGACGTGAGCTCTTGCTAGGGCCATGTGAGGTCTTACTCTGTGGTGAGAAAATAGCAGAAACAAGCCCCAGTCGGTCACGAATCGACAGTTTCCCATCAAAAACTCGTCGACCATAGCGTTACACCCATGATCGACACCGTTGGTCGACCCGGTCAGGGATGTGGGATCTTATTACGATCATGTGTGGTCGTACTCTAAAGGGGGAAAATCACATAAACAAGCACCAGTCGGTCACAAATTCTTAGTTTCCCATCAAAAACTCGTCGATAATAGCCTTGCACCCACGATCGGCACCGATGGTCGACCCGGTCAGGTACGTGGGCACCTGCTACGGCCATGCGCAGTCTTACTCTGTAGTGAGAAAATAGCAAGAACAAGCCCAAGACGGTCACGAATCGTCAGTTTCCCATCAAAAACTATTCGATTATATCCTTGGACCCAAGATCGGCATCGTTGGTCGACCCGGTCAGGGATGTGCGATCTTGTTGCGGCCATGTGCCATCATACTCTAAAGAGGGAATATCGTAGAAACAAACCCTAGTCGGTCACAAATTGTTAGTTTCCCAAAAAAAACTCGTCGATTATAGCCTTGCACCCACGATCAGCACCGTTGGTCGACCCGGTCAGGGACGTGGGCTCTTGCTAGGGCCATGTGCGGTCTCACTCTGTTGTGAGAAAATAGTAGAAACAAGCCCCAGTCGGCCACGAATCGTCAGTTTCCCATTAAAAACTCATCGATTATAGTCTTGGACCCATGATCGGCACCGTTGGTCGACCCGGTCAGGGACGTGGGATCTTGCTACGGCCATATGCAGTCATACTCTAAAGAGGGAAAATAGCATAAACAAGCCCTAGTCAGTCACAAATTGTTAGTTTCCTAGGAAAAACTCGTCGATTATAGTCTTGCACCCACGATCGGCACCGTCGGTCGACCTTGTCAACGAAGTGGGCTCTTGCTACAGCCATGTGCGGTCTTACTCTGTAGTGAGAAAATAGCAGAAACAAGCCCCAGTTGGTCACAAATCGTCAGTTCCCCATCAAAAACTCGTCGATTATAGCCTTGGACCCATGATCGGCGCCGTTGGTCTACTCGGTCAGGGACGTGGGATCTTGTTACGGCCATGTGCGGTCATACTCTAAAGAGGGAAAATAGCATAAACTAGCCCCAGTCGGTCACAAATTGTTACTTTCCCATCAAAAACTTGTCGATTATAGCCTTGGACCCATGATCGGCACAGTTGGTCGACCCGGTTAGGGACGAGGGCTCTTACTACGGCTATGTGCGGTCTTTTTTTGTAGTGAGAAAATAGTAGAAGCAAGCCCCAATCAGTCACGAATCGTTAGTTCCCCATCAAAAACTCGTCGATTATAGCCTTGGACCCATGATCGGCGACGTTGGTCGACCCAGTCAGCGACGTGGGATCTTGCTACGGCCATATGCGGTCATACTCTAAAGAGGAATAATAGCAGAAACTTGCCCCAGTCTGTCACAAACTGTTAGTTTGCCATCAAAAACTCGTCTATTATAACCTTGGACCCATGATCGGCACTGTTGGTCGACCCGGTCAGTGACGTGCGCTCTTGCTACGGCCATGTGCGGTCATACTCTAAAGAAGGAAAATAGCAGAAACAAGCCCTAGTCGGTCACAAATTTGTAGTTTCCCATCAAAAACTCGTCGATTGTAGCGTTGCACCCACGATCGGCACCGTCGGTCGATCCGTTCAGGAACGTGGGCTCTTGCTACGGCCATGGGCGGTCTTCCATTGTAGTGAGAAAATAGTATAAACAAGCCACAGTCAGTCACGAATCGTCAGTTTCCAATCAAAAACTCATCAATTATATCCTCGGACCCATGATCGGCACCGTTGGTCGACCTAGTCAGGGACGTGGGATGTAGCTACGGCCATGTGCGGTCATACTCTAAAGAGGGAAAATAGCATAAACAAGCCACAGTCGGTCACAAATTGTTAGTTTCCTAAAAAAAACTAACCGATTATAGCCTTGCGCCAACGATCAACACCGTTGGTTGACCCGGTCAGGGATGTGCGCTCTTGCTACGCCCATGTGTTGTCTTAGTCTGTAGTGCAATAATAGCATAATCAAGCCCTAGTCGATAACAAATTGTTAGTTTCCCATCAAAAACTCGTCGATTATAGCCTTGGACCTATGATCAGCACCGTTGGTCGACCCGTTCAGGGACGTGGGATCTTGCTAAGACCATGTGCGGTGATACTATATAGAGGGAAAATAGCATAAACAAGCCCCAGTCAGTCACGAATCGCCAGTTTTCCATTAAAAACTCATCAATTATAGCCTTCGACCCATGATCGGCATCGTTGGTCTACCCGATCAGGGACGTGGGATCTTGCTACGACCATATCCGGTCATACTCTAAAAAGGGGAAATAGCATAAACAAGCCCCATTAGGTCACAAATTGTTAGTTTCCTGGCAAAAACTTGAAGATTATAGCCTTGCACCCACGATCGGCACCGTTGGTCGACCCGGTCAGGGACGTGGGCTCATGCTATAGCCATGTGCGGTCTTACTCTGTAGTGAGAAAATAGAAGAAACAAGCCTTAGTCGGTCAGGAATCGTCAGTTTCCCATCAAAAACTTGTCGATTATAGCCTTGGACCCATGATCGGCACCGTTGGTCGACCTGGTCAAGGACGTGGGATCTTGCTATGGCCATTTGCGGTCATACTCTGAAGACGGAAAATAGCAAAAAGAAGCCCCAGTCAGTCACAAATTGTCAATTTCCCATCAAAAACTAGTCGATTATAGCCTTACACCCATGATCGGCACCGTTGGTCGACCCGGTCAGGGACGTGGGCTCTTGCTACGGCCATATGCGGTCTTACTCTGTAGTGAGAAAATAGCATAAACAATCCCCAGTCGGTCACAAATTGCCAGTTTCCCATCAAAAACTCGTCGATTTTAGCCTTACACCCACGATCGGCACCGTCGGTCGACCCGGTCAGGGATATGGGATCTTGTTGCGGCCACGTGCGGTCATACTCTAAAGAGGGAAAATAGTAGAAACAAGCCCCAGTCGGTCATAAATTGTTAGCTTCCTAAAAAAAACTCGCCGATTATAGCCTTGCACACACGATCAGCCCCGTTGGTCGACCCGGTCAGGGATGTGCGCTCTTGCTACGGCCATGTGTTGTCTTAGTCTGTAGTGAGAAAATAGTAGAATCAAGCCCCAGTCGGTAACAAATTGTTAGTTTCCCAACAAAAACTCCGTGATTTTATCCTTGCACCCACGATCGACACTGTTGGTCGACACGGTCAGGGACGTGGGCTCTTGTTACGGCCATATGTGGTCTTACTCTGTAGTGAGAAAATAGCATAAACAAGCCCCAGTCGGTCACGAATCATCAGTTTTCCACCAAAAACTTGTTGATTATAGCCTTGGACCCATGATCAGCACCGTTGGTCGACCCGGTCAAGGACGTGGTGTTTGACCCAGAACTTTTCTCAGATTTATGAATTTCAATTTTACATTAAACTAAAAAATTGAGGTGACTTAGTCATGTGTAAAGGAAGAGAAAATTCACGAATTTGGATGATTATGTTTAAGGTGTGATGTGTACAATGCTGGTTGGAACAAATTAAGATGATATTTTGAGGTTAATTTATGAAATGGGTGTTCTGGAGTTAATGAAATTGAACTGAGGTTTTGAGTAAATTTTGTGTCGTATTATGAGATTTATTAGAAAAGTTAAAGTGAATGCGTTGATTGAAATGGAGTTGAAGAGTATGAACAAATAGTGAAAGAGTGAGAATTTGAAGAATTGAGAAAGTTTGACTTTTGTTCATAGAGAGTTGACTTTTTGATTTAGGCAGATTTTGAGAATATGATCTTCATGAAAATTGTAGCTTTTGTTGAGAGCCCTTTGTAGCCATAAAGTATGATATGTTTCGATATCGGGAGTGGAAGTTATGATCAGTCAAAGTTACGGTCATTTGACTTTGCTTTTGTAAATGTTCTTAAGTGTAGGATTGTATATGCGGTGCTTTGAGACAAGTTAAGTATTTGTGAAATTGTTCATAAGTGTACTTTTAGGTGTGTAATATGATTTGAGGCAAATTATAGATAGATATGTTTTGAATTAAGTTCAGTGATCAACATGAAAGATATAGAAGATTATCCTAGCTTATCAATGATGTATAATATGATATCTTTAGTTATGAAATTTGGGATATATGAAATGTTATAAGTTTGGATGAAGTATAGGATGAGACATTCCTAGGCAGAAGCTTTGATCGACAATTGACCTAACTAGAGGTTTCTATTGCTTTTGAGTTCTTCGTGAACGTTTCGATTATATTCTGATCTTTTCATTGCTATAAAGTATGCCATTTTCGGACCTTGGCATGTACAGATAGAAATGTCAGAACTTTTGTTACTGTTAGGGTGACCAGCCCTCTTTCAGTCTTTTGCTTCTAATTGTTCCGACCGACATCCGATCATTCTGATTTTTAAAGCGTTGGGTTCCTAAGACAATTACCTACTCCATAATGGGAAATTGTGATTGTTTAGTGATTGATTGAGTCGAAATGAGTTAGATATTTTCCGAGCATGGTTTAGTATGTCTGATGATATCTTGATCGGTATTATTTGGAGGAATCGAAAGTTAATTCAGTTCTGAAGATTTTGAAATTTATGAATTGAGGTAGTAAAGTTATAAGAATATATATTAGGGCAAATTGGGCATGTTACTTAAGTCTTAGAGTTGCAAGACTTAAATTGGAGGACAAATTGGGCTTACCCCACTTATTAAGAGAATGATATATAAGAGAAGGAAATAAGAAATTAGAAAGAGAAAAGAGAAAGAAATGAGAAAAGAAGAGAAGAGGAAACCGTGGGAGAAGGGAAGAAGAAGAAGAGAAGAGGTTTTCGATGTTTGCGGACTTTTGACGGATTTGGAGCATTACCCGGTAAGTTTAAGTTCTTTTCATCTTGTTTTGGGTTGGATTGAACCCTAATATGGTTTGATATGTGTTTAAATCGATTGTTGAAAGATTTAGGGTTTTTGGGGAAAAAGGGTTGGAAATCCTTGGGTTTTTGTGTTTGAGAATGATTTGAAGTTTAGAATGAGTTATAAGTGTGGTATGTGAGTTGATCTATGGTTTTCGTGTGTTGTTGTTGCAATATGGGAAGGTTTTGGTTGTAGAAATGGCGAAAATCGAGTTTCGGAGTTGTTCTCCAGGACCGCACGTCGCGACGTGCGAATTTGCAGTCGCCGCGACGTGCGAGGCTGGTCACGCCGCGATGAGCGTGAAGGGCACATCGCGACGTGCGGATGAATGGCCTTTGCCGCTGCGCACACTTGTGTGCACGTCGCAGCGAGCGCGGGCTGTTCGCCACGACGAGTATGTCTTTCGTCGCGGCGAAGAAAGCTTTCGTCGCGACGAACAGGTCTTCGTCGCGGCGAGCGCCCTGTTCCAGCGAAGAGGATTTTTAGTATTTTGGGCATATCTTTTGATGTAGATGTCCGATTGAGGTGATTTTGGATTCGTTGTGAACTAGTGATAAAGATCTACAAGTGTAATGAAGAAGGAAAGTTTTAGTTCAATCTTTAAAGATTTCAAAGTTTGGATGGAACTTTAAGTATAGATTTTTGTTACCACATAAGGATAGTCCCTTTATGTTTGGAGTGTCACTTATGGATTTCTGAAACAAATTGATTGATCTTGGAGTCTCTAGAATTTCTCAGAGTGATTATGCGATATAAGGGTTCTCAAATAGTATTCCTATTGATTGGGATTTGTGCATTTTGATAAAGGAAATCAATGAAGGCATGAGGATCGAGGAGAGGCTTCTTTTGAGCATGTGTCCAAGCAAAGGAATTCCAGGTGGGTTTCATGTTTATAATTTAGTATGAGCCACTAAAGTTTTCTCCCAAATCAAGAATGATTTCAACTTCTTATAAAGATTGTTTTTGTTTCTTGTGAATGATTTGCAAAATAAAGATGAAAATTCATTGAAACATTTATGTTATGTCATTGAAACATCTATGTCATGCCTTGTGCAATTCATGGCATTTTGTATCTTCGAAAAAGAAAGAAAAGAGCATGAAAAGCATAAATTGATGCAACTATGGGATGAATGATTATGTGCTTTGTTTGGGTAAGAGAGTTACGGATGGATAGTCACGTGCACGTCGACGTATAGCCTTCTCCCGGCTGC
>JAOTIZ010061068.1:0-27765 GCA_027123425.1 Erythroxylum panamense
GTATAAATAAATTATTTTTAATATAAAATACATAAAATAAAATATATTAAATATTTAATACTAATATTTTTATATAATTAATAATATAATAATAAACTTCTTGCAACAATCATTTTAATATAAGGAGTATAAAAGTCATTTATTATACATTAAATTCCATTCCATTCATCTTCTAAATAATATTTCACTACATTACATTATGAACAATTCCATCCTTTCCAAACAACTTTTGACTATATTACATTTCATTCTATTATAAACCATTACATTCCCTTCCATTTTATTACATTCCATTACATTAATTAACATCCAACCAAACAGGACCTTAGAGATAAAGGCTGAGTATTACTATAGCTCTTCAGATACTACGTTTCAGCATAAACAAAAATTAACTTAAATATTTTAACAAAAGAGAATCACTGTCATCAATACTTCGCAAACATATAACCCCAACCGAACCACCAACACACCATCGTCAACTTGGCAGCAAAAGATCCTACCTCACACCTTCTTCTTCTTCGTCAACATTTCCAGAGCAGAGCATTGAATATGCAAGAAAATGGGAGACAACCACCGCCAAGCAACAAGATCGTCGAGACTTGGATAGTTATCGAAAAGCAAAATTTGTACACGCAACGAGGCCCGCTACTACATCAACCTGAATAATTCGTGAGTTGGTTTTCCTGCCTGGAAAAGTAAATGAATCTTTCAATTTTTTTGGAGTAAGTGAAAGGCCAAAAAGGTGCAGGTTCATGCCGCTTGTGTCCTAAATCAGGACACGAAGACATTATATAAACCATGCAACCTCTGTCCACTGCCATAACTTATTGCCGATAGATTACTTGAATGCATTTATTGAACCACAAAGACCAAATCTTTCTGATCTACCATCAAATGAAATCATCTCTCTAAGTATATACAAACAAATCACAATACGAAGTCACCACACTCCATTTATAAGTATGTGAAATAACTTTTTTTTTCTATCGGAGACAAAAGGGTAGTGAAAAGGAACGAAGAGGAAAATTATATCACCTCCTTAGGCTAACCTAAAATTTTTTCTCCAAGTTGCAACGATATTGCACTTGCATTTTAGCTTCATATCATATGCAGGTATAATAGAACATGTTTTTATGAAAGTGTTTGTTGAATCTTACCGTTATCCAGAAAAAGAATGCCAGTTCAAACGAATTCTGGAATAGGCTGATATGAATCAAAAACGGCACAATTGCTTGATCCAAAATAAACTATCTGAAGGTTGAACAACCAGGTCTCTTTTGTTTGAGATATGAGTCAAAGTTGACTGAATTTCTGAGGTCATGGGTTGTTACTGGTTTCCTGGAATCGTGAGTTTGTTTTAGTTAGATAGTTAGTGGACTAATAAATTTCTAGTGGAATAGTAGACCACCGGATTTTTTGCATTGTTAGTTTTCTTGTAAGCCTATATATCTAGGCCTGTGTTCTGCAGAAGAAAGTTGCAAGCATAAATTTCTCTTATTAACTCTATTGCATTATTTTCTAACATGTTTAGTACCAGAGCTAGGTTCATGAGAATTGGGTCCATTGGGTATTGAGTGAAACATTTTCTGGGTATAAAAGGGAAACACGAGAGTGAGTGACCGTTATTTGGCTTTGAAAAAGTTGCAAGAATATGGCTGCCGCTGCTGGTTTTTCTTCTCAACCTATTATAACAATTTTCAGTGGTGAGCAATATGAATGGTGGAGCATTAAGATGAAGACGTTGCTTAGATCACAAGATTTATGGAACTTGGTGGAGTATGGTTTTGTTGATATTTTGGAGTCGAATGCAGAAGAGGAAGAAAGACTAAATATTACCAAGCAGAAGGATGTTAAAGCTTTGTTCATTCTTCAGCAAGCAGTTCATGAAACCATATTCTCATGGATTGCGGCAGCAACCTAATAGAATCCACCTGTGGCAACAGTGAATCCACCCAAACAATATAGGCCAACACTAAACAACTATCAACACACAACACCCGATCAACAAGATGCACAGCACACACACATAACAAATCAGCAGTAAATGAACATTAACAAAAATGGAATAGAGAAATCGATCAGAAATGGAAGGCAGTATATTATTATTCCCTGGCTAGACTTTGAGGGCTGGCCAATCCTCCCTGTAAGCGTCATTCAAGTGTCATAACAGAATGCCAATCATTTTTCCCTAACAACCTTATATTCCCCCGTCCTAACTAACTCCCACATGGTTCATTACTCACCTCACTATCCATTTTACCCTCACGACCCTTCACACATTATTTTTATTCCCTCCCTTTCATACTACCCCTCCTTTTGCTATACTTCTGAAATCTAGTCTCAACACAACCATATCTCAACAAGCGTGGTCAATTCTGCATAAAGAATTTCAAGGTGATTCGAAAGTCCTAATGGTAAAACTACAATCTCTGTGACATGATTTTGAAACCTTAGTAATGAAGAATGGTGAGTTGATTGCTGATTTTTTCTCAACAACAATGACAATAGCCAATCAAATGCGCTCTTATGGTGAGCAAATTTTCGATGGGACAATTATTGCAAAAGTGTTGAGAAGCTTGACTTCAAATTTTGATCATGTGGTAGCAGCCATAGAAGAAGCTAAGGATTTGTTAGTTCTTTCTGTTGATGAACTGATGGGATCTCTCCAAGCCCATGAGTCAAGGATCAATAGAATACCTTAAAAGAATGAAGAGAAGGCGTTTCAAGTCCAGGAAGAAACCATTCACCATGGAGACAATGACAACTTAGCTAGTAGAGGTTGAGGTAGATGAGGATTTCGTGGCAGTCGCGGACGTGGTAACGATAGAGGCAGAGGCAGAAATGATGGCCAAAGATAATTCAGTACGCAAGGCAACATACGAAGCAATATTCAATGTCATCATTGCAAAGGATATGGTCATATACAAGCTAATTGTTGGTACAAAGACCAGCAAATGAATTTTACAGCAGAGGATGAAGAAGAAGATAAGCTATTTATGGCTTGTATTGACAATAACTCAAAACCAAGAAATCTGTGGTTTGTGGATAGCGGTTGTTCAAACCATATGACAGGAGTTAAATCCTCATTCAAGGAGCTTGATGAGACACAGAGAGTAAAAGTGCAGCTTGGGAATAAAAGGGAGATGCAAGTTGAAGGCAAGGGCACAGTGAACGTCAATACCAGGTACGGTAAAGTGAAAGAGCTGGATAATGTTCAATTTATACCAGAATTGGAGTATAACTTGTTGAGCGTAGGACAATTGATGGCTGGTGGATATTCTCTTCTATTTGATGATAATGCATGTGTTATTACAAATAAAAGATCAGGTCAATAGGTTCATATCGGTATGACTTCAAACAAGATGATTCCGCTGGATATTTCGAACTCTTGCTGCAAATGTAAAGGATGAGTCACAATTATGACATTTGAGTTACGGTCATCTCAACATGAAGGGCCTGAAGCTGCTCAGTGATAAAGGTATGGTTTTTGGGTTACCAAAAATTGGTTCTATTAATTTATGTGAAGGATGCATCTATGGAAAACAAACTAGAAAATCTTTTCCTGTTGGCAAAGCCTGGAGAGCTTCACAGTGTTTAGAATTAATTCATGTTGAAATATACAGAACAATGCAAACTGAGTCCTTGGGTGGGAGTCGATATTTCTTGCTATTTACTGATGATTACAGTCGAATGAGCTGGGTTTATTTTTGGAGAACAAATCAAAAACCTTTGAGAAGTTCCAAAAATTTAAAGCTTTGGTTGAAAACCAAAGTGGCAGTCACATCAAGGTACTTCGGATAGACAAAGGAGGAGAGTTTATATCCAAGGATTTTAACTTGTTTTATGAAGAAAATGGCATTCGTAGAGAATTTACAACTCCTTATACACTGGAGCAAAACGGTGTTGTTGAACAGAAAATTTGAATCGTTGTGGAAATGGCAAGAAGTATGCTACAAGCAAGGAGACTCTCAAACCAATTCTGGGCAAAAGCTGTGGCAACATCAACATATTTGATGAATCTTTCACCAATAAAGGCTATCATGAATCAAACCCTATATGAAGCTTGGCATGGGAGAAAATTGTCGGTAAGTTATATACGAATTTTTGGGTGTGTTGCTTATGCTTTGGTAAATTCTCAAGCTCATTAAAAGCTTGATGAAAAATCAGAAAATTTTATTTTTGTTGGTTATTGTACTCACTCTAAAGCATATAGATTGTATAATCCTCCTAGTGGCAAGACCTTGATTAGAAAAGATGTGATATTTAATGAAAGTATGAGCTGGCAGTTAGGTGACCAGCAAGTGTAACCAGAACTTTCTGCTGAAATATCTTCAAATGACACAAAAGAACCAAGTCTAGTGAGTTGACCTACCAGCTCATCCACTGCAACTTCAGCAGCTCCAAGCAAATTCTTGTCCTGATGGGTCTTCAGACAAGACACCACCAAGAAAGTTTCGATCCTTAACTAATATATATGCATCTTATCAGTTTGCTTTTGCTATTTTAGATCCTATAAACTATGGAGAAGCAACTGTAAAACAGGAATGGTAGCAAGCAATGGTGGAAGAAATAAAAGCTATTGAGAAAAATAAAACACGGGAGTTAATTGATTTACCAGAAGGCAAAAATGCAATCAACCTAAAGTGGGTATTCTAGACAAAACTTGCTGCTGATGGAAGCATACAGAAACACAAAACTCATCTCGTGGAAAAAGGGTTTGCACAACAACAAGGCATTGATTTTGAAGAAACATTCTCTCCAATAGCTCTTCTTGAAACCGTAAGAATATTACTAGCTCTAGCAACACAAATGCAGTGGCCTATTTATCATTTTGATGTCAAGTTGCCATTCCTCAATGGAGAATTACAAGAAGAAGTGCACATAGTACAACCAGAGGGGTTCATTAAGAAGGGTAACAAAACTAAAGTGTACAAGTTGAAAAAAGCTTTGTATGGGTTGAAGCAAGCCCCTAGAGCCTGGTATAGCAAGATCGATGGATATTTCCAAAAAAAAGGGTACATGAGAAGTGAGAACAAGCCCACATTGTATGTAATGAAGGAAGGTAAAAATGATTTTATCATGGTTTGTCTTTACGTTGATGATATTATTTACACTAGTTCCTCTAATTCTTTTGTGGATGAATTTAAGTCTCAAATGATGGATGAATTTGAGATGTCGGATATGGGTTTATTTCATTATATTCTTGGAATTGAATTTCATCAAACTGAAGGTGGAGTTTTCATTTCAAAAAAGAAATATGCTAGAGATCTTCTTAGTAAATTCGGCATCCTTATTTGCAAACCAACAACTACACCCATGAATATAAATGAGAAGTTGTAGCGTGAAGATGGAGTAGAAAAGGCTGATGCTGGACAGTTTAGGAGCATGGTTGGAGGCTTGACTTATTTGACACATACTCAGCTCGACATAACATTTGTTATGGGTGTTATCTCTAGATTTATGCAACAACCTTCAAAGATTCATTTCGGAGTAGCCAAACGAGTCTTGCGCTATATTGCTAGATCTATGGAATATGGAATCTGGTACACTAAAACCTTCAATTTCAAATTATGTGGATTTACAGATAGTGATTGGGAAAGTTCATTGGATGATAGGTGAAGTATTTCAGCAAATATCTTCACTCTAGGGTCAGGAGTGATCACATGGAGATTAAAGAATCAAACAACAGTGGCATTGTCAAATTCAGAAACTGAATATGTTGCAGTAAATTCAGCAGCCTGTCAAGCCATTTGGTTTAGGAGAGTGCTAGCCAATCTTCAACAAGAACAAAAAGATGCAATGGAGATATTTTGTGACAACAAAGCAACTATTTCCATAACAAAGAATCCAACATTTCAAAGCAGAACAAAGCATAGCAAACTTCGTCACCACTTCATTTGTAGTCTTGCTGCAAAAGAGGAGATAGTTCTGAAGTACTGTAGCACTGATAAGTAGCTAGGGGACATTTTTACAAAAGCTCTACCGAAAGAAAAATTTTGCTACCTTAGAAGTTTACTTGGTGTGTGCAACTTTGAATCAAGGGGGAGTGTTTGAGATATGATTCAAAGCTGAATTAATTTCTAGGGTCATGGATTGTTACTGGTTTCTAGAATCGTGAGTTTGTTTTAGTTAGATAGTTTGTGGACTAATAAATATCTGGTGGAATAGTGGACCACCAGATTTTTTACATTGTTAGTTTTCTTGTAAGCCTATATATCCAGGTATGTGTTCTGCAGAAAAAATTAGAGTAATAGTTTGTTGAAAGCATAAATTTCTCTTATTATCTCTGTTCCATTATTATCCAACATCTTTCACTGCCACATATTTGTCAGCAACCTCGTACACCAATTGGGTAATTACATGTTCCAGTTTGGTGTCCACGGTTAGTAGGAGCTGTTAAGGTAAAAAAGAAAAAGCAACAATTCTAAAATTTAGATAAACTATCTTTTGATATCCATATCATAATTTGGAGACCAAGTAAAAGCATCAGAAAATGTTTGGGTATCGCATGTAATATTGAAAGAAAGAAGCATTACACATGGATCTTTTCTATTTCCAATTAACGCACAGTTTTGGTGTTATTCATAGAACATATAAATAGCAAAATCAATTAATTGTGAATATTAACTGATTCCAAGTATCTGTTCTATTTATTCCCCTAGCAATGTATACCTTGCAATAAAAAGTTCCTCTGAAAATTTGAATTCATGTAAGATTAGTTATTAAATAAAAGAATGGTCAGAGCCAATATGACACTTAATAGATGGGGTTAATTTTTTCGTTATGATAGGATCCAATTTTAATGTTATCTAAATATTAAGGTTATAATTGTTCTCTTTAAAATGTTATGGTTAAGCTTGTCGATTGGTAAAAAAATTAAGATTAAAATTGACCCTTTTGTCATCTTAATTAGGAATTAGTGTTTTACCTTGTTTAATAGTACTAGTTATATATATCTATCTATCTTGCTTTGTACATACACATAATTTTTCATCAATCAAAAGGAATATTTTCTCTTTAATTTTTCTCTTTTTTTACAAGGGGAGGAGGTAGAGGGGATTGAAGTTAGGGTGGTAAATGTATCAAGTGTGGTGATAGATGATGTATAAAGGTTGGTAATGGAATATATAAAGGAGAACAAAAGGGAAGGATCGTAATCATGGAGAAGAAAATCATAGGAAGTGGGATTTGGTTTATGAAAAGAGCTAAAGGGAAAGGAAACTCATTAAATATGACAAGGGACTTTGTATAAAGAGATGCTAAGCAACGATACCCTTGATGAATAGAGGGATAGCCGATGAACATACATGGCATAGATCCTGGAGCTAATTTGTGAGGACTAGTGGCTAAGAGATTTAGGTAACATAAGCATCCAAAGACACATAAATGAGAGTAGGTGACTAGTTTATGGTGAAGGGCTTGGTGAGAAGCTCTTATTCTTAATTATGTTTTTAATATGTTGAGAAGATGGGCAGCCATATAAAGGACATCCACCCAAATTTCAAGTGGCATAATGGCTTGAAAAAGTAGGGTGCATACTAATTAATGGTGTAAGTCATTTGTTCTGATTTGCTGTTTTGTTGTTTAGTATGGGGGCATAAGAATAAAAAAATTATGCCATCTGTGCCTAAAAAATTATGAAAGTGCATTATTATTGGTCTCGAAATGGAGTGGTTTGTAGATATCAATTTGTCCGTAAAGTTGTTTCCACATCCATAACTATTGGCTCCCATACCACTTTATTAGGCTTTGGTCACAACTCTCTCAATATGTCAATCAAAAACAATCAACAAGTCTTTAAAAACTCCTTCATAAAACCAAACAATTAAACAATATAGATGATAAGAAAAAAACACTAAATATACATGAAAAACCCTCCAGTATGAAAAAATACATGTCAAACTGACAAACAAATCCACTAATTCAAATAAGAACTTACAAAAGTTTAAAGATTGTGTGATATTAGCTCTAACTCAAAATTATACAATCAACATAGCTACAAAAAATCCTACTATATTGAGTATAAGTTGGTAGCCCCAAATCGACAACACTCTTAATTTAATCATGCAATAACCACTCAAAAGATAACTTGTTACTAAAACTACCAATTATAGAATAAGAAAAACTTCTATGCTCACTCTCACTCTTTTTTTTCTTTTCTTTTCAATGTTCTTTTCACTTTTTCCGATGAACCTTATCATTTCCTCTTTTACATTAAAAAAGGATCTTAAAATTGGGTCGTGTAAGTGACTGTATCCTAACCAAATTTCAAGAAATCAAACATATATACAATTTCAATTAGTCATATAGTCTACTTACACAACCGTGTATACCAAGGACATGGATGTGTCTACTTCTACACAACCGTGTATGTTTTCAACTCTTTCCATCCATATGTACACATTTGCAATTACTTAACGGTCTTCACATATAATCGTAAATGATAAGGACAAGGACGTGTCTAACTTTACAAGGCCATATAGGGCATTATCTAACTCATACATGACCTTTACACATAACAATGTAAGTTAAGAATATGGGCGTGTTGTACTCTACATGGTCTTATATCTCAGGAATGACTTTGAACCAACAATTATCCATCTTGACTTCATTCATTCATCATTCCTACTATCCATAAGAGTATCCAAGATCATCAAAACTCATTTTTGCCTTTAAAAAGGGACAAATTACTGAAGAAGATTAAGGCACAAGTTACTTTCTATTTCTTTGGAGCAAGGGTATGTAATGTAATTATTCGGGGATGCATTTTCATCGAAGTCCACATAAGTTAGATGCTAAGCCAACCACCCTGAGTTTAAAGAATGTTATAGTTAGTTCTCTAAAAAGTCAATCAATGTATTCCAAGGAAGTTCACATATCATAGTCATAAAGCTCCAAAATACTAGTCTAGGCAGTTCAAACTCACTGTTGAATTGATAACTCTCATGTATTCTTCAAAATCCCACCGCCATCTCAGCCATCATGTTCAGAGCAACATTTAGTTAGAATCCAAAATTCTGGTTATAGCAAAAGGAGGGTAGGTAGGCATCTGTGACATGTCTACATAAAAGTAAAGCCAATCAAAAGGTAAACATTTCACTAAGATTTTAAAGATTTTGGTTATATGAATGTTATCAATTAGAAGTTATGATAGGGGAAACAATGCTTGCATATAAAATTGATCACAACATAGATAAAGTTGGAGAACTGCAAGAATTGAAATATGGTCATGAAAACCATCTCACAAGAGGTCTAGTTTTCAAATTTCCTGACATAATAACCACCTTCCCTTATCAGTCAAACGAACATTGGATTCCAACAAAAGAAAAATTCTACAGATATGCTAATTTTGTTTATGTTCAAGCTGGTGTAAGGGATATTGCTATCAACCCAACACGAATTGATTCCAGCGGAATCAAGAATGTTGATAGGGTGTTTGTCTAAAGGTAGCAGTGAACAATAAAGAAAATAGAACAAAGAGAATTAGGAAGAAGTCACGTGAACCATATCACGTAGTTGTCATATTCATAACTGATTGTCCTTTACACCTCTCCTTTCTAGTATATATCTCTAGCAATATTGTCACAACTATATTTTTATTGGCCTAACATGTGGCCTTAACAATAATAGAAAATGAATACTTCTACTTTAATATATGCGCAACGTTTTATAGGTAATAATAATAAGTTAAAATTCCCAAATCCCAATTCTTCAGTCAATGATCAACTTTCCTTCTTGCATCAGTACCCCCTTCTCAAACTAAGCTTTATCCCTAAGGCTAAACTTTGGAAACCGCAACTCCATAGCTTCCATCCATTCCCATGTAGCTTCAACATAAGATAACCCTTTCCAGTGAACTAGAACTTAAGCCTTTAGGTGATGAGCCTTCTTAATCCACCTTTTATCCACAAATGCAAGACTTTAGGGCAATGAATTGGAACCCAATTTAGGAAGCTCACATTGCACAAGATGTTTCCCCACTGACTTCTTGGCTGCAAAAAGTGGAAAATAGGGTGTATGGTAGCATTTGGTTGTAGTGATAAGCAGTAAGTGACTGCCTCTATCTTCTTTATAATCTGGTAAGGCCTATAATATTTTGCTGCCAACTTACGGAAAGGTAGAGATGTTACTAAGCCTTGCTTATATGGTTATAGTTTTAGATAAACCCAATCCCCAAGCTCAAACTATTTATTTGTGCTGTCCTTGTTGGATTGAGTACGCATTCTGTCCTGAGCCTTGAGTAAATTACTTCTTAGTAGCTTAATGACTTCCTCTCTTTCTATTAACTATTGATCCAGAGCTTCAATAGTGGTGTCTTTAGGAAATTAGGGTACGTGCAAGGGAGGAGTGATCCTATAAAGAGCCTCAAAGGGTGTCATCCTCATAGAGGTGTGGTAGTTAGTATTATACCACGACTTTGTTAAAGGCAACCATTTAGACTAATTGGTTGGCATGTCTCCAATCATACATCGCCAATACATCTATAGGCATCAGTTCACCACCTATATTTGCCAATCTGTCTGTGGGTGAGTTCCTTTAAAACTTTGAATTCACATAAGATTTGTAATTAAATAAAAGAATGGATAGATTACCATGTCTAGTCCCTTTCTTTTTTCCCCACTTGAAGTCATGTATTTTCTTTCTCTTAATGTTTCCAATGTTCAAGGAACTTGCTTATCCTTTTTAGTACCTTCAAAATGATCTACTAATGATAGAATATCAAATAGCAGTACCATATGAACATCGATGTGGATGTAGTTCAAAATTCAGGTCTAATGGATTTTAGTGTTTAAAGATTGTGAGATATTAGCTCTAACTCAAAATTTTACCATCAAGATAGCTACAAATAATCCTACTATATTGAGTATAAGTTGATAGCCCCAAATTGATAACACTCTCAATTAAATAACGCAACAACCACTCGAAAGATAACTTGTTGCTAAAACTACCAAGAATAAGAAAAACTTCTCAGCTCACTCTCACTCTTTTTTTCTCCTTTTTTGTGTTCTTTTCATTTTTCCCGATGAACCTTATCATTTCCTCTTTTACATTAAAAAAAGGTTCTTAAAATTTGGTCGTGTAGGTGATTGTATCCTAACCAAATTTTAAGAAATTAAAGATATATACAGTTTCAGTTAGTCATATAGTCTACTTACATAACAGTGTATACTAAGAACATAAATGTATCTATTTCCACACAACCGTGTATGTTTTCGACTCTTGCCATCCATATGTACACATTTGCAACTACTTACATGGTCTTCACACATAGTCATTTATGATAGGTACAAGGACGTGTCTGACTTTACATGGTTGTATAGGTCATTATCTAACTCATACACGACCTTCACATTAAGTTAAGAATATGGGCATGTTGTACTCTACATGGTCTTATATATCAGGAAATACTTTGAATAAACAATTATCCATCTTGACTTCATTTGTTCATCGTTCCTACTATCCATAAGAGTATCCAAGATCATCGAAACTCATTTTTCCGTCTAAAAAGGGCCAAACACTCAACAAATTACTAAAGAAGATTAAAGCACAAGTTACTTTATATTTCTTTGGAGCAAGCTTATGCAATGTAATTAGTTGGGATGCATTTTCATGAAAGTCCACATAAGTTAAATGCTAAGCCAACCACCCCGAGTTTAAAGAATGTTACAGTTAGTTCTCTAAAAATTCAATCAATGTATTCCAAGGAAGTTCATATACCACAGTCGTAAAGCTCCAAAATACTGGTTTAGGCAGTTCAAACTCACTGTTGAATTGATACCCATATGTGTTCTTCAAAATCCGACCACCATCTCAGCCTTTATGTTCAAAACAACATTTAGTCAAAATCCAAAATTCTGGTTATAGCAAAAGGAGGGTAGGTTGGCATCTGTGACATGCCTACATAAAAGTAAAGCCAATCAAAAGGTAAACATTTCACCAAGATTTTGGTTATTTGAATTTTATGTTGTAAAAATCGATCGGATTACAACAAGTTCGCAAATAAATAAGACTAAAGGAATATTAATGAATAGACAGATTTTATGTGGAACACCCCTAAATTAGGGTTAAAACTACTTGTAATATGTAACAGTACCTTAGTTACATATCCCGGATTGAACGTGAAAGGCCAAAAAATGAAGAAATGTGGAAATACTTGATTTTGGTCTCCATAACTTCAAACGAGCTTGCCAAAGCTTAAACGAGTATGAATCGACCTCTATCTTTATAGAAACTCCTTTTTGGGACTCGAGTTAAGCCTTTCTACAGTTTTCTTAAAACGTAAGCTCTCTTAATGAGTCAGAGAATCCTATGCTTATGATTGATATAAGCACCTGCAGGAGACCTTAATCTTTATAAATAGCTTCCATCTCGGACTTCCTCATCATAAGGCCAATATGGGTCTAGTCTATACTAATTGGGATTCATTTTTTACCTAAACTTTGACCCATTAATTTAGATCACTTATTGGGCCACTTTATTATCTTTATCTGGATCAAATTAAATAACTTAACTGATAATTTATTTAAAAACTAAAAAATGCAATTAATAGTTGCCCAACTTTATAGGAAAGGACAAAATTGTCCAACATTCTCCCCTTTGGACAAGCATTAATTGTAGTTTCGACTCTAGTTTTAAAATAGTTTAAAAACTCGGTTAAGCCACACTACTGAATTAGTCGACTAATTTTAAGAACAAAACATTTGATCCAAAGATAATGAAAGTCCGTCATTATGTCCTGTTAGGCTTTCGATACCAAAAAGCATCAAATGCATGTGTCATATGCGACACAGATCCAATACAATCACGTATATCTAATATCTCATTAACATGAATGGGAAAATGGAGTATGGCAAACTAGGATGATACCTGTATGATCTAAATTATATCATCTTTGTTTTTAGGTCTCGATTCTCTAACTTTATGCTAAACTGCATATGTTAAACTACATTAGAGAAATCTTGTTTTCTCTCACCGAATGCTAAACAGCATTAGAGAAAACTTTTATATTCTCCAACTGAATGCTAAACTGGATTAGAGAACACATTTATATTCTCCAACTGAATGCCAAACTGCATTAAAGAACACCTTTATGGGATTGAAAACTTATATCCTCCTATGTCATTTCAAATTCATGGATACCTGTATTAAAACTGTATGTGTCTAAATGGCATAAACACAAGGTCAATCTATATATATGCCTAATTGACCTTTAAATGTTTAAGATCGACACAAATCTTAATAATTTCATACATATTAGGACAATGTAGGATAACACGTATTACTAAGGATAAATGATGATCATCTCTATTGATGAACCATAACACTGTCATAATACATCAAAATGTACAAACGTATATGGAGAAAACCTAACGATCTGCTAATTAACAATGTCTAAGGATGTCAAAACACCCATAATGTATACTTGTGTCACAAACATAAGTAGGCTAAGTCCTTTAGTTAAAGGATCAACTTATAGTTCCTCAGTCTTTAAATACTCTAAACCTTAATGTCACCTTTTCGTATCAACAACTTTATGACCAAATAATTGACCTTTAAATGCTAAGATCCTGTGATATTCTTTGTTGTTATTAAACAACATGGTAAGAAGATTACCACAGTACAACCAAATGGGTTTAGCCACTAAATCAACAATAGACAACTTAGAAATTAAGTTTCTAAGCTAAACCGTCTGTGAAGTAGCCACATAACATGCACTTTGCATGCATAGTCGAGGAAGTTACGTGTGACTTTTTAACACACTTCCACAGCATTGTACCATCTACAAAATTAAAACTGTAACCTTAAATGGACTTTCAATCATCTAGAAATATAGCTAAAATCTAAATCTGAATTCCTTACGAGGTTTAGTCTATTGATTTTTCTATATGTCAACATGCAATCCTTGATTTTCTTTAGTATCTTAGTACTCGCTAGACTGAATTCTATGAGAGATCTTATGAGTGTTGAGATCTACCCTAATGAATCTTAATATTTAGGATAAAAGATGCTACATCAAGGTTTTTCATGTCAAAGTTCTTGACCAAAAGTTACTTAACCTCATACAACATGGTCAAGTAATTTGACGTGAGCAATATATCATCCACATGTAGTAATAGGAAGATAACTTTGCTCCCCTTTACCTTATAGTACAAGCTTCTTTTTAAATTTGTTTTCCATGAAGCTGAAAGAGGCCACAACCTCATCAAATGTAAGGTATCACTTTCGTAAGGTTTGATGTAAATCATATATTGATCTTTATAACTCGCAAATCATGTTAGTTCCATTGGGATCCTGAAATCCTTCAGGTTGTACCATATAGACCTCTTTATAAAGGTCTTTACTCAGGAAATCAGTTTTGACAGCCATCTGATGTAACTCTACAACATCATGAGCTATAATTGTCTTAATCACTCAAAATGTATCTTACAAGGATATGAAAGAAAAGATAACATTAAAGTCAACCTTTCTCCCTGAGTGAACCATTAAGCAACTGAGCAAACCCATAAATTGCTAAACTTTATCCTGAAATCCTTTAAGTCCAAAACTTCATTTACAACTGAGAAGTTTGCAATACTAATGTAAATCAACTAGCTACATGGCTTGTATCTCGTTATTCATCACATCCTACGACACATCTGCATTGGGTCCAAAAATAGCTTCTGTGAAAGTAACTGGATCCGCAACATGTCTAATATTATAGTCTTGTACACCTGATAGACTATGTAATCAAATGGGACAACAGGTCATCTCACTCTAGTGGATTTACTTAACTGTATTAGCTCTTGTACACCTAGGAACCTCTGTGTCTATAGGTATGGGTTTTTATTCCTATACAGGTATGGTATAGAGACCTAGATCCACCGGATCTAACTGTATGAGCAGCGAGTACATGATAACTGTAGTATTTTCCCTGCTATCATCTAAAGGGTCAAAGAGCCTAACATCATCATAGACATCGTATTCCAGAAACTTATCTATTTGTAATTCTACTATTCTGGTCCATCCTTATCTACAGTAAAAGTCATAGTCTTAAAGTGGTCAAGATATCTTACTAAATAGCAATGAGTGGAATGAGCATGCAATATTTCTTTATAAGGATTATACTATCTCAATAGAGCAGCCCCATACATGAATGTGTGCAAGGCTAGGTTTTAAACTTTTAGATAATCAGGTAGGTTAGTCCTATTCTGCATTGAGTTCTACAAGTCCTTTAGGGTGTAGTTATGCCTTTCAGCAACATATCATTTTGCTCAAAACTACTCGGCATAGTGAATTAAGTCACTATTCCAATTGATTCCATATATCTAGCAAACTAACCTTTTAAAGTCCTGAAACGCCATGTTTGCCATGATATTCTCCTCCACAATCAATTCTGACTATCTTGATGAACTTTCTCCACTAAATAGCCACCATGTACTTAATGTGACTATTGCAAATTAGATTCATAAATTGACAAGCAAAAGAGTAACCTGATGGTCTCATTCTTTCCTTTTAAACCTCATACTATTTGTTTCTTTATGTCCCTAGGACCTTTACCAGCACTGTTTTGACCAACATCAGCATGTGGAGAAGATTTGAACTTAGAGGGCTTCATCTTTGTCTTCCTTTAAGCTACTTCGAGGGCTGTAAGAGTAGTAAACTTGAGTTTCTCCTCCTCAGCAACATAATAGGCTATCAAAGCATTGAAGTCCCAACATATTTAATCTACTATAAAGATGAATCATTCTCAATATGTATTCCATTACTCCCCTTTCTCTCATATATACCTCATGGAGAATAATTCTTTCATTAAGGCATTTGTCTTCACATTAGGTGAGACTATATACCTCTGAGAGACATTATCAAGAAACTTCTTTGCTATGCCTGTGTCCAGAAGTCTACTTAGCAGATGGTTAGGAATGGATCTTTTAATGGTCATTAGATATAATCTGTTAGACTGATCCTAGGCTTCATAGGTTGCTTTATGAACTCTCAGGCTCAAGGATGCAATTAGAGATGGCCTATCGATCCTTATGGTCGTATCATCCTCAGCTACCTCCATAGTGTTCAATACATCTTGTGTTCACTTCTTTGTATTGAAACCGATCAAGGTTTCAATAGTGACATTGATTTTATTAACTAAAAGGTGACTTCAAGATGATAATCTTTAAATCAGCAAAAATATAGGACAACAGTGATACTCAAAGCCATTAAATAATATCTTGACTGAAAACCCGGTCATACATATTATGAAACACCTATAGGTTGAATACATAATATATGCAACTAGACCTTCACATAAAAGCGATCTGAGTACAAATCATCAACTCTCATGACACTACCACCTATGGGGGAGTAGATCATTCAAGCAACAACTTTCTTCTATCCAATGCCTTTATTCACATCTCAAAATCTCATATAAGGTCAACACCTTTGGGCAGAATAACTAAACATGAGACCAGAGACATCCCCTAATATGTAAGTAGAACAATTCAAAATATTGACTCGTAAGGCCACTATGGTGACTACATCCTCATCAGTACTTAGAAAGTCCACAAGCATAAGGGATACATCTTTATGTTATCCTCACATTCTTTATGGGTATATGATGTGTGACATTGTTACATCAATAAATGAAAAATTCGAATGCACAGTCTCATTAGCGCACAGTCTCATTGGCACAGACTCCTGCTGAAGTCATTCTCTGAAAACTTCATTTGAGACTTTTACAAAAGAAAACTCTTAGTAGAGTGACTATCATACATCACTGGACATTGAACCAACCACTCGAGACACAAGAACCTCATGTATCTCTCTTATGACAAGTTCGTTGAATAAAAATTCACTCAAAAATAGCTTTAGAATATCTTAATTCCTTTTTCGATCAATTATCATGCAATCTCGAATACTAAACATGAGACCCGAGATATGAGAATCTCTTGTATCTCCCTCATGTGATATCCAAAGTATGAACATTCACACAAAATCGGATTCAAAATACCTTAATTCCTTTTTTAGAGTAAAACTTTAATTTATTACTGATGTAATAATTCCAAAAAAATGAAAAAACTTACTTTATGAATTTTTCAGACCCGAAAACTGACCCAAAATACCCTAGGGCACCCTTACGAGAAATGTAACATTTTTGTGTTTTTTTAAATACTGTAATAGAATTTGCTGACATTAGCCAATGCATTAGTGCTGACATCAACCGCGTGTGTCGCGGAGGGCACGTGCTCGTCAAACTCACAAACATGCGCACATGTCGACATGTGGCGCAACAAGGTCCATCCATTTGTCAGCCTGTGTTGCACACGCCAGACGTACCGCCCCTCATGGCAGTACTAAGTGTCGTTGGGAGCGTGTGGCACACGTGCCCGACAGTCTCCGTCGAGCTGCCAAAAATTTGCGAGATGATTTTTTGCACTCCTAGGCTCGTTTTCATCCTACTTGTTAAGGCTATACATATGTATACTACTTTCATACAATAAAAAGCAAGAAAAAGCCGAGAAACAGAAGTTAAATCTCCAAAAACCTTATGAAAAGAAAACCAAAAAATCTTCATTTTTAAATGCACAATCACATCACAGCTCTGATATAGCGTATAATATATAACGGTACCTTAGTTATGTATCCTGGATCAAATGTGAAAGGGGAAAAAATAAAGAAATGCTGAAATTCCTAATTTCGGTCTCCATTACTTCAAGCGAGCTTTCTGAAGCCGAAACCAGTGCGAATCAACCACCGTCTTTACGAAAATGCCTTTCTGGCACACAGGCTAAGTCTTTATACAATTTTCTTCAAATGTAAGCTCTCTTAACAAGTTAGAGAATCTTATGCTTATAATTGATATGAACAACTACAAGAGACCTTAAACTTTATATATAACTTCCATATCATGCTTTCCCATTACAAGACTGATATGAATCTGATCTACACTAATTGAGATCCATTTTTCACCTGAACTTTGACCCATTGATTTAAATCATTTATTGGGTTTGGATCAAATTACGTAACTTAACTGATAATTTTTTGAAAACTAAAAAATACAATTAATAATTATCCAAATTTATAGGAAATGACAAAATTATCTATCACTACGGGCAAGAAAAAAAAATTCACTATGAAATTTTGGAGTACTTCTCTCTATTTTACAAAGAGAAACACTAACTCTCTCACTAAATAAGGAAAAAAAACTCTCTAAACTTTTGTGGGGATTTAATAGATGAAGAGATTTCTGGCCTTCCCATATCATTTTTCTAATATCTCATAAATCTCATCATCTATTAGGCCTCTCATATGCGTACACCTCACTGTGGACAGACGATCCACAGCTAACTTCCTTTTTTTCTTCTTCCTACTATTTCTAATCTTGTGCAGTCAGCTGCCTTCTTTCTTGAGTTTGATGCAATCGATAGCAACATGTTATCAATTAAAAGTTATGATAGGGGACACAGTGCTTGCATATACAATTGATCATAACATAGGTAAAGGTGAACTGCAGGAATTGAAATATGGTCACGAAAACCATCTCACAAGAGGTTCGGTTTTTGAATTTGCTGAAATAACAATCACCTTCCCTTATCATTCAAACGAACATCAGATTCCAATAAAAGAAAAATTCTACATACATGCTAATTTTGTTTATGTTCAAGCCATACAAAACATATTCAATAAATAACGATGAAATCACTACAAATGTAGGAAATCAGGAAAATACCAGAGTGCCAAAAGACTGGAGAGTAAAGTAAACCTGTTTAAAAGGTAGTCCGTTAATAAAGTAAGCCTGTTAAAAAGGTTCGCATTATTTGCCAAGGAGCCATGGAATTGTCAATTTCTGCAGGAACTCAGATACTAAAACAACTTCCATTTCCAACCTTTGGTCTTCACTCTTCCAACAACCATCCAATATTAATCATACCTGACATGAATGAGATATTCGTGGTAAACTAAGCCTGGTCCTATTGAGATGAGGTCTTTAGGATTCTAAGACAACAGCCTATAATCAGGTTTTGTGTGTAAAACCAAAAGCCATTCGAAGTCTTGAAGTTGCTTGACAATTAGAGAATGTTCCGATGACCATAAAAAATAGAACATCCAACTGGAGAGAAAAAGCAAGCAACAAAACGAACCAATTAAAGCTTACGCTGTTCATTTTGAAAAAAGCAAGCATGATCGTGTAGTGAAAAGAAAAACTAGTCTTTTTCCCTGTACAGTTAACAATAAATAAAGAAACTTCAGGACCCAAAAGCCAGAATACATTCAACAATAGCGTCATGATTTCCAGTTATTGATGTAAAAATCTCTCTGATATAACAATGTTCATTCCCCTCCTAAAATGGGTTCGATTCTGTTCTATGTCATTTTCCAACAGAAAATTACAAAAGAGAAACCATTTTAGGAAGAGGAATGAACAACGTTCTCCGAGAGAATCGACGCGACAATAGATAGGATACCAAGAGGCTTGGTGGCGGCAAAACAAATTAGGTTTTGTTGGGATATAAATTTTAAATAGGTCTGCTTCTTCGCACGTCATCTCGGAAACGACACCGATGCATGGTACATCAGTTGTTGAGTTCGTTCCACAATTCTACTGAATTTCACTCTGTATTAGCATAAAAACTTTCCTCAAAATAGTGATTAACATCTCTACTTCGATGCTCAATCTGTTCATCACTTTGACAAAAGGAAATATATTTTTATTGATTAAAAGCAATTACCCTTTTCGAAGTCGCAAGGGCTCCAACCTTTCTTTCCATATGGTTATCCTACAAAGATACATAGCCTACTTATAGGCCAAATTTATCTTTTAGTCTTGGATTGACGTGCAACATAAGTATCCAAACACTTTAATATATTTGTAAGATGACCTCAAACCAAACAAAATCTCATGAGGTGATCGTTTGTTTAATTTAACATTTGACATTTTATTTATCAAATAAGACACATTTAAAGCTCGTTAATCCCAAAAAATGAATAGTCAGTAGAATAGATCAATCTATTGGCGACGATCTATAAATCGTCTCTAAAAGAACACATTTGGCGGTGATTTAAGTTCTTGTTGCTATAAGTAAATAGTTTTACGACATTTTTAAGAAACGTCATAAAAGTGAACATATTTAACGATATTTAATGGATATCATCACTATAACATGACGTTTTAAAAAGGTTTAGACAATTTTGTCACAAAAAATAAAGATTTGCGTGACTAAAAATTGCTTCATTGCCAGATGTAGGGAAAATTAATATACTTGGCCTAGATTATGGAAAAGCGTTGCAAATGATTGAAGCAAATAGTGACTAAAATGTGCATTGCGTCACCAATAGTCGTATTTTTTGTGACTATTTTGGCAATCATGGCATAAGTGACGTAGAAACGTTATATTGAGCAACATATTGAGCAACAATATTTGTAAAACGTCACAAAAAATGTACTTAGTGCAAAATTTTTTTTGGTTCGTCGCTAATTATTGGAGACGATACTTTAAAGCATCGCAAGTTTGCCACATATGGTGACTATTTATTAGACTTGTCAAAAATGTGGCCCATTTGGTGACGTCAATGGTGTTTGTCGCAAATTGTTTGTGTTAAAAATTTTCCACACAGTTTTAGGTGAATTTTGTTGAATTTTTGTATGTGATAGTATTGTTAAAATTAATGATATTTAGAAGATAGTTTGGTAATGCTAAGTGTACTTAATAATTGTAGTTAATGCTAATGAATCAAAAATGTTAAATTTGAACAATGCTAAAAAATATCATAATATTAATTAACAATTAGTTTTAATCATTAATATTTAATAATAGCGAAATAATTATTTATAAAAATTATTAAAATGGTTACAGTATATATAATGATATGTGGTAAGTAATACAAACTTTTAAATAGAAGTTTAACAATTCTTACAGACATAGAACAACGACAATAGTATACAACCTTACCCCCAACTAGTAGAGAGACCATTTAAAAAATTCTTACAGATAGAATAATTAATTAAGTTTAAAAAGTTGAGTCCAATTGATTACATCAATAAATGACAATGATATAATTATTTTTTTGGATTCCAAGTGACATGAGAGTTGGTGAAGGTAAATGAGTTCCCAGTGTCTGAATTTCCAAGAAAGATCCTTGTGTGTTCGAAGGCACTAATTGAAATAGTGAAAGATCTTCCCTTAGGTTCTAGGTTGTTGACACCCTCTTCCAACAATTTCTTTGGTACAGTTAAATTTCTAGAGGATACAGTGAATGAGTCCCTAGATTTAGTTTGGAAGACAACTTATTTAGATGAACCGCCAATATGATGTGTTTTAACTAAAGCATAATCAGTATAGAACTTAGATTGTTAGTTTAGTGAAACCATAGAACGAACCTAAATTGGAACACATGCATACCTGAATGACCAGACCAAGTTATTGGAATCCATGAATTTTCCAAAACAACCACGACTAAAATCCTGTGATACTTTCCTATTAAATCATGACTACAAAGACTTTTTATGTCAACAAAAACAGCCATAGATATGAGGTGGCATAAAGAAAACGCATTGATGATAACATTAATCGTCATCCAACAAACTCATTGACATGGAAAGAATTTGATAGAAAGTTTCCATGGTTTGCATAGGATTATCGTAATGTTTGACTTTGATTAGCTTTAGATAGATTTAGTCCTTGTGATAATATGAGCACTTCATACAACATGTGGTTGATAATTCTACTACCATACAGTTTACCTCCAGGGAAGTGTATGAAGAAGCCTTTTATGTTATTGTCTTTACTTATTCCAGAACCTACTACTCCTAATAAGGATATCGATGTATACATTCAACCATTAACTGATAACTTAAATGATCTATAGGAATTTGGATTATAAACTTTTGATATTATTCAAGGTCAAACGTTTATAATGCATGCCATTGTTTTGTGGACTATGAATGATTTCTCATCTTATGGGAATTTGTTTGGGTAGAGCACTAAAGGGCATATGGGTTATCCTATTTGTAACCATCAAACTTGTTCAATGAAGCTACGAAATAAAATATGTTATATAGGTCATTGTCATTATATGGAACATGGGCATAGATAGTGAAGAAGTAAATTGTTTAATGGCAAAGTATAATTGCGTGAAGCTCTATTGTAGTTGTCTGACGATGATATTTTTTACCAGCTATCACATTTGGGTGACATTACACTTGGCTAACACCCAAGTAATAGAAAGCGAAAGAGAAATGATGTTGAACTCAATTAGACTAAAAAATGCTTATTTTTCAATTTGCCATATTGGAAGGAATTACTATTGAGGCATAATCTTGATGTGATGCATATTAAGAAAAATATTTGTGAGTCAATTTTAGGAACTATGATGGGAATTGATGGGAAATTGAAAGACACAATTAAGGCTAGACTTGACTTAGAAGACATGAATATTAGAAAATACTTACATTTGAAAAGAAGAAATGATGGGCTATACATTATTTCCCTTGCTTGTTACAACATGTCAAAAAGGGAGAAGTAATCTTTTTATTAGTTTCTTCAAACAGTGAAGTTTCCTAATAGGTATGCATCAAGTATAGGTCATTGTGTAAATGTTAAAGAGGGAAAAGTATCAAGGTTGAAAAGCCATAATTGTCATGTACTTTTGCAACGATTAATTCCTGTTGGAATATGTGGATGTTTGCCGAATGATGTGTCTATAACTTTGGGTCAATTGGGAGAGTTTTTTAAGCAATTATGTTTCAAGACACTTATAGTTGAAGAGCTTGACAAAATGAAAAAAGACAACTTTCATTTCATGTAAGCCTGAACCAGTATTCCCCCCATCAATTTTTTATGTTATGGTTTATTTGACAATTCACTTACCTTATAAAGCAAAATTCTATGGACCGGTTAAATTTTTATGGATGTTCCCATTTCAAAGGTAATTCGTATTAACTTTTACTTTTTTAAAAGTTATTTGTTAGTAACAGTTCCTAATATTTTATATTTTATTCAGGTTTTTATGCTCCCTTAAGCATTAGTAAGACCACTTGGTGTAGTTAAATATGTGGAGTTAGCTAAAGACGAATTTGAATTCGCCCATTGGTATATTTGGAATAATTGCTAGAAGGTTGATATCTATATATGGAGTATGTCTATTCCTTTTGATTCAAACAATCATATTAGAATTTTGTTCATTAATCCTCATTTCCTTACTATTATTTACTTTTTTAAATAAAAAGCACAAAGAGTCCATTCGTAACAAAAGGATTATTAATATTGAACAAAGATTTAAGTTGAAGTTTGAATCATGGTTTAGAAATCGAGTAAGTTACAAATAAATTACATATTATGAACATATGACAATTTATATCTCATAATAACTTCTAATTCCATTTTGTCATACAAATGATACGGTTGCATAATTGTAACGTGCAAGAACTGACAACATTATTATATAGTTTGGCATATAGACCTCATATTTGTGGGAAAAAATATACAAGTTGCATTATTAATGGGTGAGATTTCATATACAAGATCAAAATAGTCTACTTAGAAGCCAAATTTGTGGGGTTGTTATTAAGGGATGTCATGAAAACGTTTTATTGACTTCTACAATGTCATTTTTAAATAATAGAGTTGCACTACATCAAGGATAAGAAGGTTGTTCTATTTAAATGCAAGTGGTTTAATCTTGCTGACATGAAAGTGAAGGGGAATATTACTAGCATCAATATTAGTAAGACATGGTATGATAATGATCCTTTTGTCTTGCAAAGTGAAGCAAGTTACGATATTATATTAGGTAGCAATTGGAAGGTTGTTCAAAAGTTTCAATAACGAAATGTCTTCAATTTTTGTGAAAGAGATAATGGTCAATTCAATGAGGATGTAGATGAAGTTTATCAAGAGATTAGATTAGAGGTTATTAATGAAGTCATTCCAATAGAAGATGCAGATATATTATCAGTCCATAGGAGAAATGTTGATCCTAATATAGTACAACTGGATGAAGTCCAAGCCAATTTTATCATAGAAATAGATGAAGACTGTACTCAGGATGAATTAAATGACAATGATGATACTTTTGCCAAATATATTAGTGATAAAGAATCCAATGATAATGTAATTAATGACGACGATTTTCAACATCTTGATCATGATGATTAAATGTAAATAAATTGTTTATATTGTTTTAAATGTTACGTTCATATTTTAGTTATGTTGTTGTGTTTTACTTATGTTTATTCAGGATGAATCAATGCGTATTGTTGATGTTTTACTTATGTTTATGTGGAATGTTGGGGTTTGATTTATCTATATTTATGTCGAATGTTTAGTTTTGACTTGTGTTTAACTTATATTCATGTGGGATGTTGATGTTTGAGTAAAGATTATGCATTATGCTAATATTTCGTTTTAGTTATTCAATATAATAGAACCTGGTAGAAATAAGAAAACAGAGGTGGCAACTACCGAAGATGTTGCTCCCCCACAACAACCAAATCAATCCGAACATATCATTCAAAAACTACCGATTTCATCCTCTAATGAAGACAGTCAGCAACAACCTATATCTACCTCAATTAGCGCCGAGGGATCTTTAGGTATGTTATTGTTAACCACCTATATTTACAGTTATGCTCAAATATACATTTACATGTTTAATTTTCTTTTTGTTATGATTATTCTTTTATTGTCAAGTTCCAATACCGATATAAGAAAAAAAAAGGTAGAGGTATCATAAAAGGTCTGAGCTGCAATGCATAAATGTTGCAATGAACAACAAGTTGTCTGTGCATATTGATCCTATGTAATGTTGTCCTCTCGATAAAATCCAATCAGTAAAATTGTCCAGTGAGTTAAGATTCGTTGATAGAATGAATTGCCTTGCCTTTAGCATGCCAGACAGTTGAAGGAAGAAAACTTGCTACATAATTATTTGGACAAAGTTTCGATAATTTTTCAATTCATTTTATTATATGCATTACGTTTTTACTTGTTTAAAGAATAAGTTAACTTATATGTGTTATTCACAGATGAAGCTCAATGTCGTCGATATCGAGAACCTTGAAGTTTCAAGCTGTGACAGTTCATTATTGAAACAAATGACAAAGGATCATCGTTATCAACTTCATAAATACTACGTATCTTTTCCTTCGGATGAGGAGGCAAGAAGATATGTTCCAGAACAGGTGACTCCAGAAATTGGAGTGAAATGTGTGATTATTGGCCCCTGCAAAAGTTAAGGTTTGTCTTCTTTCTATTCTTTCTCTTGATATTTCCTTCCATTAATTTTGTTTTTGCATGTAATGACTATTTCTTCTCCTTATAGGAGAAGTGTGAGAAAACCAAGGTTAATAGAGCAAAAATGACAACTCCTTACAACACCAACTCTAAATCATTTATTGTCGTACGACAATAATTTGTAAGTGTAATGTTTAGAAATTATTATTCTATTAGTTAATAAAATAAAATCTATTGTGTTCTATTTTTTATTTATATAATAGATCCAGACTCAACTCCATAGACAAGAGGGTGATAGGATCGCACTCTATAAGTTGACACACTACAAGGAAGGTGAAGGTTGGAAATTCAAAGAGGCGCAAAATAATTATGTACGTATAAAAACTTTAATTTTAGAGTTTATTTATTTATGTAATAAGTATTAATATTTGAACTAAATCTCGATTTTGTGTTTTAAATTGTAGGACTAGATGCAGGAGTTGTTGCAGAGATCATTGTCTGATAGGATTGAGTCCGATGTGGATGAAATTTGCAACATTGTCCTTGGTATAAGATCAGGTTATATCAAAGGTCTTAGACATGGCCTTAATCTAATTGGTTCATCGTCATCACAACCATCTTATGTAATGATGCTTTAAGAGGAGATCTAGTCACTTAAGGCTGAGTTACAATGTAATGAAGAAAAATTATATTGTACTGAAGAAAATTTAAAACGTAATGAGCAAAAACTAGATCGTACTAAAAGACAGATGATCAAACTTAAAAAGATGGTCAAACAAATACTTGAGTCACAGTATGTTAGTAGTAGTGACGATGAGCACTCTTAGGTTGTTGATAAATTTTTTTCTTTAGTTTTGTAATTAAAATTTATTTACATGATTTTGTATAAAATGCACTTCATTTTTTATTATAAAACATTTTTATTTTATTTTAATTACTTATTATTTAAGCAACATGTCACCGACAATAATTACAAAATGTGACTAAATTATAACTCAAACCATGTTACAAACAATAACATGAGTCAAAAATGTTGCTAATAATTATAATTAAAATTCAAATTAAAAATAAATATTTGTCACCAAAAGTTTTTAGCCACAAAAATAAAATCATCACCAAATCTTTTTACCGACACTTTCCAGAGCTTTTCTAAAAATATTTAGCTATGCTTTAGTGTTCATAGCTAAAAACATTTTACTACCAAACTTTTGTTATTAGCGATGAACTTACGATTAAAATATTTTGGGTGACGAATCAAGTAGAACGTCGCAGATAAATTTTTCTCCCAGACTTTTGCGACTATTTTTTCAGAAATTGTTTTTTCGTCACTAAATACTTTTAGCAACAATTTTGTTTCTTTTGGACAGGAAGACATTATACAAACCATGCAACATCTGTCCACTACCCGGACTTAGTGCCTGTTTGGTTCGGCTTTTGGAAGTCCCAAAAGTACTTTTTCACACCGTAGAAGCCATTTTAAGAAAAAAATGGTTGTTTGGCTGGAAAAGTAAAAAGTGCTTTTGGAATAGAAACAACTTTTTTAAAAGCTAGAATACAGCTTTTTGAAAAGCCAAAATTTGGAGCTTCTGAAAAAAGCCCAAATTTTAGCTTTTACGGGAAGCTGTTTTTTAATCCATTACCGTCACTTACGTTTATAACATTCACAAAACCCTCTCCTCTCTACCGTCACTTTCGTTCTCCTTTCTTCTCTTTTATCCATCCCTGCTGCATAGACACTCTCATCTAATCTAGGTAATTCTTCTCTTGTTTTCTGTTCATCAATCACTCGTCCTCTCCAGATACAGGTTATTTTTTGTTTATATTTTTGTCTCTGTGAAACTTCTCATCCCTGCGTTTTAAACAAGTCTGTGTTGTTTCGCTTAACGCAGATCATCTGCGTTGAACAACAACGCAGGTCTGCGTTGAGTTCAAAGCAGATGGGTCTGCGTTGAACGACAACGCAGAGGCAAGTCTGCGTATCTGCGTTGAACGACAACGCAGACTTCTGCGTTGAACAACAACGCCCATCTGCGTTGAACAACAACGCAGACTCTATACTAGTGATTTTGTTACACAGCAGCCACAGCATCACTTGTGATTTTGTTACACAGCAGCCACAGCATAAATTTCTTTTTAGGCAATGACACTTGGTTCTCATGATTCTATACTAGTTTCAACAAAGTCTGAATGTTTTTGAAGTTTTTGTCTCCGATTTCCAGGTTATTATTGTAATAAAGAGGGACAAAGCAATAGCAGAAGATTGTCCACCGCCACCGGAGTACCACACTTTGCGAGCTGGTGCAGATGATCACGATGATGATGATGATTTTGACTATGATGAAGATGATGAAGTTTACGACGATTGGGATGGTGAGGAAAGGGAAGGAGTCTATGATGAACAACCAGAGGATGGTGTAATCTTCGTCGGCAGTAATGAACATGAAGATAGCAGTAAGGATAAGAACAACCGTTTTGCTCGTGTAAGCAACACTTGAAGAAAGAAAGTTATGCATATGATAAAAATAGGTAACTAGGTTGTTGTTTCATCTTCTGCTCGTTTGGG
>JAOTIZ010061315.1:0-12226 GCA_027123425.1 Erythroxylum panamense
CACTTGAGAATTGTATTGCAACGGTTGAGAGAGAGAGAGCTTTATGCCAAATTCACTAAATGTGAATTTTGGCTACATGAAGTGGTCTTCTTGGGTCACATTATTTCTGAGAGTGGGGTGCATGCGGACCCAAAGAAGATTGAAGTTGTAGTGAACTGGCTCGCTTCGACAACAGTGACAGAAGTGAGGAGCTTTCTGGGTTTAACAGGCTATTATAGGAGATTTGTGGAGGGCTTTTCTATAATTGCTGCTCCTTTGACTAAATTATTGAGAAAGAATCAGAAGTTTGTCTGGAGTGATGAGTGCTAGCAGAGCTTTGAGGAGCTCAAGAACAGATTAACTAGTACCCCAGTTCTGGTTTTGCCCATAGGAGAGGGAAGTTATACCTTGTATAGTGATGCTTTTAGGAAAGGGTTGGGTTGTGTACTGATGCAGGGAGATAAGGTGATAGCATATGCCTCACGGCAGATAAAGCCTTATGAGTTGAATTATCTAACCCATGATCTGGAATTGGCAGCTGTGATCTTTGCCTTGAAGATTTGGAGGCATTACTTATATGGGTTCTAAACTAGGATCTTCACAGATCACAAAAGTCTCAAATACCTGTTAAGTCAGAAGGAGCTGAATTTGAGACAGAGGAGGTGGATTGAGCTGCTTAAAGACTATGACCTGCTAATTGAGTACCATCCAGGCAAGGAAAATGTTGTTGCAGATGCCTTGAGCAGGAAGTCTTCCATAGAATATGTGCAGACAGTTTATCTGCCGCTATTAGAAGAGATGGATAAGCTCATAATCAGTTTAAAACATGAGGAGTCTAAGTGTATGATGTGGCCGAGTATGTGAGTAAATGTCTAGTGTGTTAGCAAGTTAAGGCTGAGCACCAGGCACCTTCAGGTCAGTTGAGGCCATTATCCATTCCGGAGTGGAAATGGCATAAAGTAACTATGGACTTTCTGTTGGGATTGCCCATAACCAGTAAGAGGCATGATGCCATATGGGTGATTGTGGATAGATTGACGAAATCATCCTATTTTCTGGCAATCAAACAGACTGATTCTCTGCATGTGTTAGCCAAGAATTACATTGATGAGATTGTGAGATTGCATGGGATCCCGGATTCGATAGTGTCCGACAAGGATCCTCGTTTTACTTTGGGGTTTTGGGGCAGTTTGCAGGAAGCTTTGGGCACTGCTTTCCATCCTCAGACCGATGGTCAATCTGAGAGGACCATTCGGACCCTTGAGGGAATGCTCAGGGAATGTGTGATGGATTTTAGAGGAGCTTGGGACGAACACTTGCCTTTGATCGAATTTGCTTACAATAATTCGTATCATTTGAGCATTCAGATGGCTCCTTTTGAAGCTTTGTATGGGAGGAGATGTAGAACTCCGGTGTGTTGGGATGAAGAGGGGGATAGGAAACTTTTGGGTCCAGATTTGATTCAAATGACAGTTGATAAGGTCAACTTGATTAAGCACAGGTTAAAAGCAGCTCAGGACAGGATGAAAAGTTATGAAGATGCTCATCGAAAGGAGATGGAGTTTGAGGTCGGCGAGAAATTTTTTCTTAAGACTTTTCCTTGGAAAGGGATTCTGAGATTTGGAGAGAAGGGTAAGCTGAGTCCGAGGTATGTGGGGCCTTTTATGATTTTGGAAAGGATTGGTCCGTTGGCTTACAAGTTAGCATTACCTCCTGAGCTATCACAGATTCATGATGTCTTTCATGTTTCTATGTTGAGGAGATATCGATCAGATTCTTCCCATGTTATTCAAGCTAATGAAATTCAGTTGAGTGATGACTTGAGTTATGAAGAGCTTCCGGTGCAGATCTTGGACACAAAAGAAAAGGTTCTCAGCAACAAGACAATGCAGTTAGTAAAAGTCTTATGGAGGAACCATTCAGTGGAAGAGGCCACATGGGAGCCATTGGAAGCTATGAAGGAGAAGTATCCTCATCTCTTCATTGATTCAGGTGAGAATTTTGAGGACGAAATTCTTTTGACGTTTAGTTTGAAAATCCCTTTTAGTTATAATAATTTGAGGTTTATAGTGCTTAAATTAATGAAAGATTGAATGGTGGGATTAGTTTAAATTAGAGTTGTTTAAGCTGTTAGAAATAAAAAGAATAAGATGGCTTAGGGGCAATTTGGGTAGGACACTTAGGTTCTTAATGTCTAAGGCTTTTAAGGAGGGCTAATTTGGTCCTTTAAGCTAATTAAAACAAGAAGAAAGAAAAGCAAAGTGGAAGACCAAGCTTGTGGTCATTTATGAGAGGGAAGGAAGATACAAATGGCAAGAAAAGAAAAGACTTATTAAAACTATGTAGTTTTGATGTAGGTTTTAAGTTAAGATTGTGTTTGAGAATGATTAGTTATATAAGATTGTGTTTGCTGCCATTTGAGTAGTTGTGGGATATTTGGATTTAGTTTGGTAGTTGACTGATTGAAGATTGTGAAGATTGAGTTTTTATGTAGGTAAATGAGTTCGGATAGAAACATTGAAGATTTTGGCTAGATGACTTTTTAGGGGAAATGCTGTCAAAATTTCCTTAATGGAGATAAACTTTGACAACATTGAGCTTGAATTGGATTGGAAGGTCCTCTTGAAGGTTGTAGTACATGTTTAGAGCTTTCTAATGGTATATAATTTGTCTCTTTTGGACTTAGGAGTAAGAAGTTATAAGGTTGGGAAAACATTTAGTTACTGTGCATATGTTTATTTTACTGCTCAATTTGTCATTATATAAGCAGTACCTTTGAGTGAGATTTTACCCCTTTTAATGACTAAATCGATTTTTGCACTCTTCATGAAATTTGTGGAAGGTCTTTTAATCTTTCCAACGATATGAAGATTGTGATTCTTGGATGTCGTAATGGGAAGATATGTGAGTTACAAGTGGGGATGTTACTTATGATTTATGTTTGTAACAACTATGGGAAATGAAATAAATTTGTGGTTTTGATGAACCAATTAAGTTGAAATTTGAAAATTTGGTGAGATGAACTTGGTGTTTGAGTGATTATGAAGTGTTTAGACTTTTTAATGAGTGAATTTGAGAAGTGTGCAAGTGTCTATGATGTTAGGTTGAAGATTGGAGGCTTTGGGGAGCCCCAATATCTGTTAAATGGACATGGGTGTCCATTTAACGGACACTCTCAGGTGTCAAAACACCCCTTGGCCAGTTAATGTCCATTAGACAGACATGCATGTCCGTTTAACGTACATTCTCGGGTCATTTTGGCCTCTTTCACCTGATATTGTCCGTTAAACGGACATGGATGTCCGTTTAACTAACACCCACGGGAAAGATGATGAATTTTGATATTTTTAGAGGCCGAATCTCATTTTGTGGTCTTATCGAGAGTTATAGATCTAGATGTTTTCTTTCTAATGGTCTACAAACGAAATCAATCTGATTTCTATATTGAAAGTTATGGTGATTGTGCCAAGAGAGGTTTAAATTGATTCCGAGTGTAAACATGATTTACTCTTTTAGGCATAACTCTCCCATCCGCCCTCCAATTGAAGTGATTCTTGGATCAATGGATTCCTAGAACATATATTTCTCTCCATAAAAATTGGTACCAATTGGAGTTGAATTGAGGAATTTTACGTTAATGTAATTGAGAGGTCGGTTAGGAGATCATGTTTGGGGTATGAGCCCGTTTAGGTTTTTTAAGCATATCTTGAGTTATATAACTCCGTTTGAGGTGATTCTTGCTTCAAAACAAACTCGAGATTAAAGCTACAATTTTTATGAATAAGTCAACTTATGATTTTGGTGGTTAATTAGTGTGCGCTCACCACGAATGTGGAGTTACCGCTAATGACCCTGCAAGGTTATAAGCACAAAATTCATGATTCTGCAAGTTAAATTCTGGATACAAGTTTTCTTTCATGGTGAGGAATCCCTCCCTCGTGGGTTGCACGTCCAGATGACACATAAGATGTCAAACACGTGTCTCACTAGGGTGGGGTTCCAACACTTATGGTATCAGAACGTTTCGGTTTAGGTCCAGGTTTAGGACGAAATTTAGGGTTTTTATGCCCATTATGCATTCTTTTAAAATTGCATTAATTGCATTCTTTACATTGTTTTACAATTGTTTTACATGACAAAATGTTGATTTTGTATGATTTAAAATCATTCTATACACTTTGAAAATTGTTTTTGCATGAACTAAAGATTTTCACTGGATTTATCTTGAAGGAGTAAATATGCCACCTCGGAGTATAACTCGAGGAGCTCGGCTTCGTTCTCGCTCTTGCCAGGGGAGTACAGATGAGTACCATGTTCCAAAAGATACGGGGACACACTCTGCTCCTAGCTCAGAGGCACCTAGTATGCAACCTGAGGAGCCGCCGCCTCCTCCTCCTCCTACTATGCCTGCGATGGATCCGCAGTTCTTCGAGGCTTTTGCCTAGGCTTTCACCTATGCTATGGGCCAAGGGTCTCAGGCTCAGGTGCCAGCTCCAGTGGTTAGGGGCGGCCAGTATGACAAGCTACAAAAGTATGGAGCGGTGGACTTTCAGGGTACCACCAATCCAGAGGAAGCAGAGTCTTGGCTGAAGAGGACGAAGAGAGTCCTAGTTCAGATGAAGTGTTCTGATGAGGAAAAGTTAGAATATGCAGTTAGCTTACTGCAGGGGGACGCTCTCCATTGGTGGGAGTCAGTGTCACAGAGTCAGGTTGTGCCACAGTGCTTACATGGAGGGATTTCGGGGAGCTATTCAGGAAGAAGTACCTTTCTCGGGTCTACATCCAGGAGAAGGCTCGAGAATTCTTGAATCTGACTCAGAGGGAGATGTGAGTGAGTGAGTATGAGTTGCGGTTTACTAAATTATCTAGATATGCATCTCACATTGTGGCCAATGAAGAAGACAAGTGCCACAAGTTTGAGGGAGGTCTCCACCTGGGAATCAAAGAGAAGGTAATTATTCACAACTTCTCTGATTATCAGCAGCTGGTGGATGCTGCACTCCAGGCTGAAAAGCTGGAAAATATTAAATAGAAGGTGAGCAGGAAGAGAAAGAGCAGAGAGCAATCGTCCAGGAGAGGGGTTAGTGTGCAGACAGCTGTCAAGGGTAAGAAGAGTTTTTGTGCACAGAGTCAGGGTGGCAGTAGTGCTACTAATCCGGGCAAGCAGTCCAGGGCAGTGTTAGCGCAGGCCTCCTCAATGGGTTGAAATAGCAGAACATAGAGGAGCAGAAACCAGAACCCCCAATGTGAGCATTGTGGGAAGCTGCATCGGGGTGAGTGTTACAAGCTGTTGGGAGTCTGTTTCCAGTGTGGAGAGAAAGGGCATAGGATTAAGGATTGCCCTATGATGACTAGAGGGGAAGGATCTCAGCCACAAACTCCGAAGAGAGCAGAAACAGTGGGAACCAGGCCAGCTACTGGGGTGGGCAGTTCTGGGTCAGTGAAGAAGCCCATTCTTCCGGGGAGACCGAAAGGGCAAGCACAAGCTAGGGTGTTTGCCATGACACGGGAGGAAGCTGCAGTCGCACCGGAAGTTGTTACTGGTATGGCTCAGCTCTTTCATTCTGATGTATATGTTCTATTCGATTCTAGTTCCACTCATTCCTTTGTTTCTGCCAGTATGATCTTACCTGCTATGCAGTCAGTTCTTTTGGATAATTTTCTACTTGTTAGCACTCCGTTAGGGAGGAATGTCATTGTAAGCCGAATCTTTAGAGATTGTGAGCTTATTATCGAGGGATCTAATTTGGTAGGGGATCTGCTACCTCTAGATGTGAAGGGGTTGGATATTATTGTCGGAATGGATGTCATGGAGAAGTATCGGGCGAAGCTTGATTGTGGCCTAAAAGAAGTGGAGTTTGATCTGGGTGATGGTCAGAAGGTAATTTTTAGAGGGGATAGAAAGATATCACCGCCAAGGCTCGTATCAGCTTTGTTAGCTGATAAATTGATGGGAAGAGGGTGTGAAGCTTTCTTGGCGTGTGTCGTAGATACCAGTGTGAAGTAGAGCAGGGTGCAGGATATTCCCATCGTGAGGGAATTTCCTGATATGTTCCCAGAGGAGTTCCCCAGTTTGCCACCGGAGAGGGAGATCGAGTTTGCTATTAACTTAACTCCTGGGATGGCCCCTATTTCTATTCCACCTTATAGGATGGCTCCAGCTGAGCTGAAGGAGCTTAAGGAGCAGTTGGAGGATTTGTTAGAGAAGGGGATTATTAAACCGAGTTCCTCACCTTGGGGAGCACCAGTCTTATTTGTTAAGAAGAAATATGGAACCTGGAGAATGTGCATTGACTACATGAGGATCAACAAAGTGACAGTGAAAAACAAGTATCCTTTGCCCCGGATAGATGACTTGTTTGATCAGCTGCAGGGAGCAACGGTCTTCTCTAAGATCGATCTTAGGTCTGGCTACCAACAACTCAGGATTAAGGAGTCTGATGTGAGCAAGAAAGCCTTCATGAATTTTTTGTTATACCTTTTGGACTGACCAATGCTCCTGTTGCTTTCATGGATTTGATGAACAGGATCTTTAAGGAATTTTTAGATTAGTTTGTGATAGTGTTCATCAACGACATTCTGGTCTATTCCAAGAGTGTGGGAGAACATGAGGAACACTTGAGAATTGTATTGCAACGGTTGAGAGAGAGAGAGCTTTATGCCAAATTCACTAAATGTGAATTTTGGCTACAAGAAGTGGTCTTTCTTGGTCACATTATTTCTGAGAATGGGGTGCATGTAGATCCAAAGAAGATTGAAGCAGTAGTGAATTGGCATACCCCGACGACCGTTACGGAAGTGAGGAGCTTTCTGGGTTTAGCAGGTTGTTATAGGAGATTCGTGGAGGGATTCTCTATGATTGCTGCTCATTTGACTAAGTTATAGAGAAAGAATCAGAAGCTTGTCTGGATGAGTGCCAGCAGAGCTTTGAGGAGCTCAAGCACAGATTGACTAGTGCTCTAGTTTTGCCTTTGCCTTCAGGAGGGGGAAGTTATACAGTGTATAGTGATGCTTCTAGGAAGGGATTGGGATGTGTACTGATGTAGGGAGATAAGGTGATAGCATATGCCTCACGGCAGCTAAAGCCTTATGAGTTGAATTATCCGACCCACGATCTGGAATTAGCAGCTGTTCTCTTTGCCTTAAAGATCTGGAGGCATTATTTATATGGGGTCTAGAGTCGGATCTTTACAGATCACAAGAGTCTCAAATACTTGTTGAGTCAGAAGGAGCTGAATTTGAGATAGAGGAGGTGGATTGAACTGCTTAAAGATTATGACTTGCTGATTGAGTACCATCCAGGCAAAGCAAATGTGGTTGCAGATGCTTTGAGCAGGAAGTCTTCCATAGCATATGTGCAGACAGTTTATCTCCTACTATTGGAAGGGATGGCTAAGCTCAGAATTAGTTTAAAGCAGGAGGAGTCTGAGTGTATGATAGCTACTTTTAGGGTGAGACCTATTCTCAGAGAAAAAGTAAGAGAGTTGTAAGTTCAGGATGCAGAACTGAGTAAGCTGCAGGAAGAGATTCAGAAGGGTAAGAAGTCTGATATAATGGTGAGTGATGATGGACTCCTGACAGTCAGGAATAGACTCTGTATTCTAGATGTCAAGAAGGTGAAGGATGAGATTTTGGATGAGGGGCACAATGCGCCTTATGCTATGCACCCAGGTAGCACCAGGATATACAGGGATCTCAAGGAGCATTTCTGGTGGAGAGGTATGAAGAAGGATGTGGCCGGGTATGTGAGCAAGTGTCTAGTGTGTCAGCAAGTTAAAGCTGAACACCAGGCACCTTCAAGCCTGTTGAGGCCATTATCCATTCCTGAGTGGAAGTGGCAGAGAGTGACTATGGATTTTCTAATGGGATTGCCTAGGACCAGTAGGAGGCATGATGCCATATGGGTGATTGTGGATAGATTGACGAAATCAGCCCATTTTCTGGCAATCAGACAGACAGATCCTCTACATGTGCTAGCCAAGAAATATATTGATGAGATTGTGAGATTGCATGGGATCCCGGATTCCATAGTGTCTGATAGGGATCCTCGTTTTACTTCAAGATTTTGGGGCAGTTTGCAGGAAGCTTTAGGCACTAAGTTGAGTTTCAGCGCTGCTTTCCATCCTCAGACCGATGGTCAATCTGAGAGGACCATTCGGACCCTGGAGGGAATGCTCAGGGTTTGTGTGATGGATTTTAGAGGAGCATGGGATGAGCACTTGCCTTTGATTGAATTTGCTAACAATAATTCGTACCATTCGAGCATTCAGATGGCTCCTTATGAAGCTTTGTATGGGATGAGATGTAGGACTCCAGTGTGTTGGGATGAAGAGGGAGACAGGAAACTTTTGGGTCCAAATTTGATTCAGATGACAGTTGATAAAGTCAACTTGATTAAGCACAAACTAAAAGCAACTCAGGACAGGATGAAGACTTATGAAGATGCTCACCGGAAGGAGATGGAGTTTGAGATTGGCGAGAAAGTGTTTCTTAAGACTTCTCCTTGGAAAGGGATTATGAGATTTGGTAGGAAGGGTAAGCTGAGTCCGAGGTATGTGGGGCCTTATGAAATTCTGGAGAGGATTGGTCCATTGGCCTACAAGTTAGCTTTGCCTCCGGAGTTATCACAGATTCATGATGTCTTTAATGTTTCTATGTTAAGGAGATATCGATCAGATCCTTCTCATGTCATTCAAGCTGATGAAGTTTAGTTGAGTGATGACTTGAGTTATGAGGAGCTTCCAGTGCAGATTTTAGATACAAAAGAAAAGGTTCTTAGGAACAAGACAGTGCAGTTAGTCAAGGTCTTGTGGAGGAACCATTCGGTGGAAGAGGCCACATGGGAGCCATTGGAAGCTATGAAGGCGAAGTATCCTCATCTCTGCAGTGATTCAGATAAGAATTTCGAGGACGAAATTCTCTTAAGGAGGGAGAAATATTGGGCCCCAATTCACATTAAGCATGTTTTATTTATTTTGAGGTTTAGATTGATAATTTCTTTTAGTTAGAATAATTTGGGATTTTTAGTACTTAGTTAATAGAAATTAATTGGAGGTATTTAGTTAAAATTAGAATTTTAATAAGTTGTTAGAATTTAAAGGAATAAGATGGTGTATGGGTAATTTAGGAAGTTTACTTATGTTTATAAGGTTTAAAGTTTTCAAGGAGGGCTTCATTGGTCTTTTTAGCTAAATTAAAATGAAAGAAGGAAGAAATGGAAGGAGTAGTAGCCGTATGACATGAAGGAAGCCACGCAATTTGCAAGGGAAATAAGAAGAGCTTATGAAACGATGTAGTTTTGTTATAGATTATAAGTTAAGAAGCAAGTTTCCTTAAGTATTTTAAGAGACCACCGAAACTTACCAAAGAAAAGAGAAGGAGAGTGACTTTCGGCCAAGAGGAGAAGAAGAAGAAGAAGACGAAGAAGAGAGGTGAGGGCTTTAGCCTATCTTGCTTTGGAAAAGAGAATTGGAGTGATCTTTAAGTAGGAAAAAGGAAGAAGAAGAGTTTAAGCTTCCATTAGAAGCAAAATCAATTTTCGTGGGTTGTTCCTAAGGTAAGGAATTTCGAAATTCTTTGATTAATTTAGATAGGTTTTGGTTCAAATAGTTTAGTATGGGCATGGGTAAGGTTATTATAAGGACTAACCTTAATGCGGAAGTATCGGATCGATTTGCTGCTTGCTAGTCTTCGGATTTCGATAGGCTACTAGAGTCACCGATTAATCACGTCCCAAACTCAAAGTCTTTGATGGTTCGTTTTTCGTGAGAGAGTACAAAGAGATTTTCTAAGAATATAGGGAGAGATTTTTCCAGATTATCAATGTAATCATTCTTTCATCCTTTTATATGAGGACGATAACCACCGGAAGTTACCTTTTGTGTAACTTCCAACACCTTTCATATTAAAGGTGACGTAAAGTTGTTTATAATAGCTTTTGGTACATTGGTTTGTTACATATAGCGTGAAAGGAATAACATATTTTTTTGCAAGGTGACATTGAATGTTGAAACCAATTTACTAAATCTTAAGCCGAGGATAAGAAGCATAATAACAGTTTAGAATCTCTAACTCCTTATGTCTCCTTCCTTTTGTAAAATTAGAAACTTGCAAATGGTGTGCTTTAATGATTTATTGGTCCATTACTAGCCCGAGTCCTATTGTATATAATAGTTTTGCATACTCTATGTACGTATTTCCTTTTATTAATAAAATCATTAACTTCTTAAACAATGTTCTTAGTTAATAAAAACAATGTAATTTAGTTTTTCTTTGTTCATTATTCTTGAATATTTATATATTCTCTGCAACTCCTTGAGTTAATTATTTTGATTGATTAATTTTTAAAAATATAAAAGCTATATATGTTTGATTGTTCTAATATTTATGGTAAATAATATAATCAATTATAGACAAGAATATATATGTCCTAATTAAAATAAATCAAGCTTATTATTTATCGATTAGAATTCGTAGTCTTTATTTTAATAAATTGAATCCTAAGAGCTTATATATGGTTATTTGTTGATAATATAATTATTTGAGGAGTTTATTTTGGTCAATAAGAAAATAAGGAGAGATAGGTTATTATAATCTCATACATAATACTATAATTGTATCAGCCATCAATTATGTGAATCAAAACTAAAACTAATCATTTTGTTAGACATTATTCTAATATTGTTATATCTTCTCTCTTAATATGTTGGAACCCCTTCTGGGTGGATCACGGGTTCGAAGTCCTATGTGACACCTGGGCGCGCAACCCACGAGGGAGGGATTCCTCACCACAGAAATAAACTCAAATCAAACTTATTTCACTTATTTTCGAACGTATCTTGATAAATTCATCCTAAACTTCTCCTATAAAATTGGTCTGCTTAGGGCCCAAAATTGAATCTGATTCCTAAGCTAAAATGAAATCCCAAGTCTCTAGGCCAAATAGAAACGAAATTCTCCTCAACATAATCTCTATAGATCGCAAAATCTTTCAAAAACGGAATTGTATTCAATAACGTCACATATTTGACTCTCTTTCATTTTATCCGTAATAGTCAACTCAAACTTGAAAATTTTAAATTTGCATAAAAGGGGTAGGATATTTTTTTTGAAAACCAATGCTTCGAAAACCGAGTGAATCGGAGGTCACACGAAAAAGTTACAAGCAAAAGAGTGAGAGGAGGTTTAATTTGGAAAAAGAAAAAATGAAAAATGAAAGAAAATAAAAAATGCAGAAACAGCATCGCCTCGCGAGCGCGGGCCGCTTGTGCTCGCGATCGCAAGCTGCTCGGGGGGGTGAGGCCCTTGTAGGGCGAGCGCTCGCGCCGGCGAGTCCGAAATTATATATATATATATATGTATACATATGAATATTTTTCTTTTAAAACCAAGCAATACACCTGAAATTTTTGAAAATTCATAACCCTTCGTACCAAATTCTAAAACTCGCAAATTTGGTATCAATAAAAAGATGAAAGGAAGGTCTACAACTTTCATGACGGATTGAAAAATTAGTTTGGCCCTTAAGGGGGTCAAAAGTTGCTTCAAAGTCACTGCCCAAAATGAAGTTATCCAACACATGCCAAAAGTTTGGAAAGTCATATCTTTTAACACAATAGCCTAAAAATATCACATTTTACCTCAATGGAAAGATAAAAAGATGATTTACAAATTTCATGAAGGATACAAAAGTCAATTCAGTCATTAAAAGAGGTAAAAACTCACTCAAAAGTTCTGCCTCTATAATGACCAATGAAACAGTAAAAATAACCAAATGAATAGTAACTGAAATCTTTCAAACCTTATAACTTTTTATTCCTAACTCCAAAAATTGCATACAATACATCAATGGAAAGAGTAAAGGGCAATCTACATCTTTTATGAAGAATGTAAAAATCAATGCAGGCTCTAAGGAGGTGAAAAATCCTTCTAAAGATACTGCCCAACCAATACCCTCATCAACAGTAACTGCAATCTTTCAAGTCTTATAACTTCTTCATCCTAAGTCCAAACGTGACAAGTTAGATATCATTGGAAAGCTCTAAACATATTCTACAATCTTCAGGAGACCTCCCAATCAAATTCAACCACTAAGGGGGTCAAAAACACAAACAAAGTTTCTGCCCAATGAAATAGTAAAACTACCATATAAACAGTAACTGCACTAGGTTCAACCCCCATAAGTTTTTACTCCTAACTCCAAATAAGGCACATTATACACCATTAGAAAGCTCTAAACATGTGCTAC
>JAOTIZ010061388.1:0-12220 GCA_027123425.1 Erythroxylum panamense
TAGAAGAAAACGTTGTTTTAACCTGTTTTCCTTTTTGACAACTTTCACAAAAGAAATCCTTGTTAAAACTTATTTTTAGTAAACCTCTTACCAAATCATGTTTAATTAACTTAGAAATATGTTTAAAACTAATATGACCTAGCTTTTTTATGTCAAATCAGTTTTTCTTGATCAATTGATATAAAACAGCAAATATTTTGATTTTAAAAATCTTCTAAATTGATTTTGTAAAGAATGTTTTGTCTTTTAGCAGAAAAGAATATGGATCCATCCTTGTTTTTGACTTCACAAGAATTTTGATTGAAAGACACTTCAAAACCATAATCACATAATTGACTGACACTAATCAAATTGTGTTTTAAACCATCAACTAGCAGCACGTTATCAATGCATGCAAAGGAATCTTTACCTATTTTACTGATTATAATTATTTTGCCCTCCTGGTTGTCTCCAAAAATTATCGATCCTCCCTTCTTATACTGAAGATCTAGGAACATAGACCTTCTTTCCGTTAAGTGTCGCGAGCATCTACTGTCTAAGTACCAATGGTACTGGCTGCTTTTTTCAAGGAAGGATATCTGCAAGTGGTATTATCTGTCTCTTAAGTACCAGATTTTCTTGGGTCCTTTAGGGTTAGTTTGTGCACAATTCATAATATGATGATGCAATTGATGACATCTTTGATAATGATTAGGTTGATGAAATTTCTTTCTAAAGGGAGCAGAAATCTTTTTATGTTGAGGATGGTTTTTACTAAATCCTAATCCAGTTTTATCGTTAGGGTGTCTATATTTCCCTAGCATATCATTCATTTTCTTCGTACTCTCTGTAAATGTTGATAGATCAGCTGAAAGACTATTTATTCTTTATTTTAGCTGATTGATCTCTTAAGATCTATCTATCACAACATTTTTCTTCATCTCATCTACTTGTTTCTTTAGGAAGACATTTTCCTTCTCTAATGCTTGCATGTTTTTCAAGTTTTCTACGTACTTCTTCTTAAGCAACTTGTACTGCTTTAGAATTGCATGAGAATCTTCTAATAGTTCTGAATAAGCATCTTGTAATTCATCAAATTTTGAGGTTACCTCCTCATCACTTTCTTCCTCGGCTACCACGCAAATATTTGCTTGCACCGATGCCTCTGAGTCCGTATCTGATTCAAATGAATCTAGATCTTCCCACGTTGCCATTATGCTTTTCTTGCCTTCTCTACTATTCTTTGGCTTTCTCTTTAACAACGGACACTCGGACTTGTAATGTCCCGATTTATTGCATTCATAGCATGTGATGGATGTTTTCTTGTTCTTCCCTTTATCTTTGCTATTTTTCTTGAAGTAGGATTCTTTGTTTCCTTTAGCCTTTTTCTTCCACGTGCATCTGATCTTCCTCGAGATAAAGGATAGTTCATCATCTTCCTCGCTTGAAGCATGATCTGAATTACTGGAATCGTCATCCTTGACTTCCTTAATCTTCAGTGCTTTTGACGATGAGCTTCTCTTCCTTTGATTGTTCTGATTCTTTTGTCCAGCCTTTAATGCTATGGATTTGTCCTGTCTGGGCTTATCTTCTGCATCGAGTTTAACTTCATGTATCTTCAGAGATCCAAGTAATTCATCAAGCTTTAATACGCTCAAACCTTTGGCTTCTTGTATGACTGTAACTTTTGGTCTCCATCTCTTCGGTAAACTTCTGAGGATCTTTCTAACGTGATCTTGATTGTCGTACATTCTACCAAGAGCTTTAAGTCCATTGATGATAGTTTGGAGTCTTCCAAACATCTGATCGATAGACTCTTCGTCCTTCATTTTGAATAGCTCCTACTGGTGTACAAGAATGCTTATCTTGGACTCCTTTACTTGATTTGTGCCTTCATGAGCGAAGGATAGGGTATCCCACATCTCCTTCGTAGTGTTGCATCCGTAAACTTTATCGTACTCACTTCTGCTTAGGGCACAGCTGAAGAAGAACTTGGCCTTTGAATTTAGCCGAAATCTTGCTTTTTATTCTGCAGACCATTTGATTCATGGAATGACATTTCCTTCTTCATCAACCGGTGTATACGGTCCATTTTCTATTATCTCCCAAAGAACGATATGAGTAGATTCAATGAAGAGCCGCATCCTGTCTTTCTAGTAATGATAGTCTTCTCCATTGAACGCCGGAGGTCTAGTTACGGATGCACCTTTACCTACGTATCTGTGTGACTCTGCCATGGATCTTTATCCACACTGTATTACGGTGGTTCTTGGACACCGAGCTCTGATACCAATTGAAGTGAATCACACGTTAGTATACGATATACAAAATGCACAAGAAGGGGGGTTGAATTGTGTATTCAAATTTTTAGTACAATCCCCTTTTTTAAAAATTGTTTTCTCAAAACAATTGACAAACAATATTATGAAGTATTTATATGAACAATAGAAATAAGAGTTAAGAGTTGAGAACGAGAATCGACACAACAATTTTATACTGGTTCACCCCAAACCGTGGTCTACGTCCAGTCCTCAGAATCCCTTCTGAGATTTCACTATACTTCACAAAAGTACAAGTATTCTTTTCACCAAGCATCTTCAGGTCTCTTACAACAAGTATTCTTTTTCTCACTTAGCCTCTTCAGGCTCTCATCTTTTTCTTACAGAAAGATATTGCGAGCTTTGTTACAGAAAATATAGCTCTCGTGTTTCGCACCAATACAGCATTTAGCTTTTTAAAAATCACTAACTTTTTTAGTCTTCGATTTCGACTCGTATTTATAGTCTTCGTCTTCAATTGCTTCTTGATAACTACTTCTTTCTTCTTGTTTCTTAATCTTTAAACAAACGGTTATTCAATTGAGTTATGTAACTATCTCAAACTGATTTGGTTCTTCGCCTTTGATTATTTCTTCTCATTTTTGGCTTCGCTTCGTCTTATCTTTATCGTGTTATTTTGCTTCCGTCTCATTTCTGTCTTTGCGGCTCATTTCTTCCGTTTTATTTTCTTCTGTCTCATTTTTATCTGCTTCCATCTCATTTTTATCTGCTTCCGTCTCATTTTTATCTGCTTTCGTCTCATTTTGCTTCCGTCTTATTTTTATCTACTTCTGTCTCATATTCTCCATCTCATTTTCTTCCTTCATCATTATTTGGTTTTCATCAAAATTAATTGTAAAGTCATTTTTACTTAACATTGTAGAATGGCTGAGTGCCTTTATTGTGACACCTAAGGACTTGGGGTTGCCCAACCCATGTTCTTAGGCCTGAATCCATAAAAATGGAACCAAGGTCAAAAGTATGTTTATTTGTAGGATATCCTATGGGTACACGAGGGTACTATTTTATAGTCCTTAAGACAAGAAGGTATTTATGTCGACAAATGCAACCTTTTTGGAGGAAGAATTTGTGAGAAATCGCAAAGGAAGAAGTGAAATAGTACTCAAGGAGTTAGCTATGTCATCCGAACCAAGAGTTGATTTGGAGATGTTGAAATGGATTCAAGAGTCGAATCAGAAGAGCAGCCTGAATATCAAGTAGAGCCTAGACATAGTGGGAGGGTTGTGAGACAACCAAACATATATCTAGGTCTAGGAGAAGGCATAGTCACCATCTCGAACAAAGAAGAAACAGATCCCATTACTTATATATAGGCTATTAATGATGTTGATGCAGAAAAATGGCTCAAGGAGATATAATCATAAATAGATTCCATATACACCAATGAGGTCTGGATCCCTGTAAATCTACCACCAGGTGTAAAAGCCATAGGGTGTAAACGGATCTTCAAAAGGAAAAGAGGATCTGATGGAAAGTTAGAGACTTTTAAAGCTAGATTGGTAGCTAAGAGCTATACTCAAGAAGAAGGTATAGATTGTAAGAAGACTTTTTCACCAGTTGCCATGCTTAAGCCCATCAGAATTATTTTAGCCATAGTAGCCTATTTCGATTATGAAATATGACAAATGGATGTCAAGATGACATTTATTATTGGAAATCTTGACGAGACCATTTATATGGCCTAACCAAAAGGATTCATTGAGTCAGGTAATGAGCATAAGGTATGCAAATTGCAGAGGTCCATTTATGGACTTATTCAAGCATCTAGGTCTTGGAACGTTAGGTTTGATAAGTCTATCAAACCTATGGTTTCATACAAAACCCAGATAAAACTTATGTCTATAAAAGGATACAAGAAGGCAAAGTTATTTTCCTAATCCTGTTTGTTGATGACATTTTACTCATTAGGAATGATGCAGGAATGTTATCTACAGTTAAGGGTTGGCTGAACGAATAGTTTTCAAAGAAGGATTTAGGAGAGGCTAGCTATGTTCTAGGGATCAAGCTTATAGGGGATCATAAGAACAAACTGATAGCCATATCTCAAATAACCTACATTCAAAATTTGCTTAATAAGTTTGCCATGTAAGATTCTAAGAGGGGTTTTACACCTACTAAACAAGGAATCAAACTTTCAAAGGAGGAAGCACTTAAGACCCAAGAGGAGGTTAAGCACATGCATAGCATTCCATATTTTTTTTCAGTTGGAAATTTACTGTATGCCATGCTTTGCACTAGACTGGATATCTATTACGCAGTGGGGCTAGTAAGTAGATTCCAGTCTAATCCAGGAATGGAGTATTAGACTACGATTAAGTGCATATTAAAGTATCTTCGTGGGATGAACAACTTAATGTTTGTTTATTCTAGAATTAACCTTGTTCTGATTTCCAATCAAATGTTGATTCAAGGAAATCAACTTCTGGTTATATATTTATTTTAGGAGGTGGAGCCATAATCTAAAGGAGTGTTAAGCAATCTTATGTTGTTGATTCAATTATAGAGGCCGAGTATGTTGCTGTTTGTGAAGCAGTAAAGGAAGAAGTCTTGCTCCGCAAGTTCCTAAATGATTTGGAGGTAATTCCTACGGTAAAAAAGGCCATTACACTTTATTGTGATAATAAGAAGGTAGTGGCCAATTCTAAAGAACCTTGAAATCATAAAGCCACCAAACACATTGAGCAAAAGTATCTTATAAGGGAGATAATAAAAAGTAGTGAGGTGAATATGGTAAAGATTCCCACAGTGAAAAACCTTACTAATCCATTTACGAGGACGCTATCTTAAAAGAGTTTTGAGGGTCACCTAGTAGGGATGGAAATGAGGGATATGTCAAACACGCTTTAGAAAAAGTGGGAGATTTTTGGAGTTATGTAAATATAGTGCCCTAGAAAGCAAGTGTATTTAAATATAACTTAATCTTCTTGCAGTTATTTTTGTTATGTAAATATTTATTCTTAATAAAAAAAAGTGTTTGGTTTTATTTGTATGAGCATTATATACAAATAAAACCAAACTCTTTTGTTTTATTAATAATAAATATTTTCATTACAAAAATGTAAGTAGAAGAAGATTAAGTTATATGTAAATACACTTGCTTTCCAAAGCACTATATTTACATATCTCCAACATCGTGTAGCTTAAATCAACCAACTAGAACTTACCTATGATATAAAGAACATAATATTAACTAAAAGATATTAAAACTGAATCATAATTACTTTTTATTTAAAATAATATAATATCTTGTGGAGGTATAGGAAATTGATTCGATAGATTTGCCACTGTTTTTAAAAGAGATAAGTAGTTATTTGCAGTACCTTCCTATCCAGCCATTACATATGTAAATCATATGTCAAATGAGCAATAATTCTTTAACCTCTGTATGGTATTTGTTCATCGGTCGGAACATATGTATAAATACGTGTACCATCTGTTGCTCATATACAATCCTAAATATTAAAATACAAATTAAAATAATTATTAATCATGTTGACGTAATTGAAATAGTAATTAAATATATGAATGTACCTAAAACTATGGAAAGAATTTTAAGTTATTTTGAATCTTAGGAAGTGTATTACTAAAGGATGGTACAGTAATGACTCTTTTTGCAAGATGAATAATTACATATAAGTCTTTGCAAAAATACTTCAAAATTGTCTATGTTGAATGCTGAAAACGTTCTACATTGACTCATCTCATTATGCCCTACAGTCATCAAGAAAATTACTACTTATTCCTTTAAAATCAAATGACTTGTTACCTTTAAGCCTTGTAATCACTTTAGCTCATAACATAAGCTCAAGAAGATTATCTTTCTCATTCTTAAGTTTACATAAATCCTTATAAGATTCCCATTCAAATGTTCTAATATCCAATGATGACCTGATAGAGCAAAAGTTCTACATAACTTATTTTGTAAATGAAAATATTTATTCTCCCTCCTAGCTACAAAAATAATGATTACCTTCTTAAGTTCATTGTTAGAATCTAATTCAAAATATGATAAGAAATCCATGTAGTTACAATGCCAACATTAAATAATTAATAAAACATTCAATAAAAAGCTTTAATCAAATTTAGACAAAATATTCATACAAAACATAGACCTAACATTAAGTAAACATTCATACAAAACACAAACTTAAAATGTTCAAACCATGGAATAATGCTTAATATAAAACGGTTAAATTAATAAGAATTCGAGATGTAATAACGTGAAAATATAACTAAAGTGACATTGTCCAATCCAACTTACTTGTATCTATCATCTTCATAAAAATATCTCTATAAAGTGGAGAATCATATAAAGCCTTCATATCTTTTCCATATTGAACATGGTAAACACCCAATTCATCTAAGGAATTTAGACATTCTATCATTATGTTAGACTCTTAAGATCTATTATCTACAGTGGATGATGTTTCATGCAGTTTTTTCTCAAGTAAATCATTCTTTTTTTTATTGTTCATCAATTATAAGCAAGACTTGTTCTACAATGTTAGAATGTGTCTTCTTTGCCTTCTTATTCTTAGGAGATTTCTTTCTCTTAGATGGAGAACTTATACCTTGATCTCCTTTTTCATTACATAAGCAATCTTTAAAAAACATCATTTCTATGTTCCTCATTTGTACTATTCGATGGAGATCGCATTAATGAATGTCCATGTAAACCAATTGCATTAATATCTTCAAAAATATGACAAAAGTCTGAAAATCCCTTACATCCTTTTTTCTTGAATCTATAAGCCATTTTATATACCTATAATGATGAAAAAGAAACATGAGAATAAATATTATATAATATCATATATTAATAAAACAAAGATGTTGGACCCTGAAAAATTGTTCCTTAAGTTACGCATGATTTGAAATAGTTTTGAGGTTTAGATAGATTAAATTTTTAGAGTTATAATTATTTAAAGGTTAGTAGGATTTATTGAATGGGTAAGTAGAATTAAAGTGTTAATGTAATAAGGATGTTCATGGGCATTTTTGGAAGATCACTTAAGCATAAAAGAGCATAAGCTTATAAGGAAGGGTAAGATGAACTTTTTGGGCTCATTAAGGGTGTAAATGAAAAAAAATACGTTGTCTTGCTTATGAGAGGAGGAAAACTTGAATTGAAGAGCGAGGTGAGTGAAAAGCAAAAATAGAAGAGAAGAAGAGAGGTTTTAGTGAAAAAAAGAAGAAGAGAAATCAAGTTGTTAAGGTAGGTTAACCATCTTTTCTTCTTGCTTTATTAAAGGAATAGGTTATCTTGAGGATGAAAGAGTTAAAGAGAAAAGAGGTTTGTGTGGGAATAAGATGGATTAGGAGAAACTAATTGATTTTAGGGTTTCTAAACTAGGTCTTAGGTTTTCTAACTAGATGGACTATAGGTAGGATAGATTTGAGTTTAATTTGTGTTTGTTGAAATTTTGTGATTTTTGAAGTTTATGAATTTTTATTAGAATGTTGTTTTGAATGGAACCTTGGTTGTTTTATGAAACCAAGGGAATCCTACCCAAGAGCAAGGAGAAAGGCAAGCTTGACTTGGATTTTCACAAGCTAATTAGATGGGTAACATATTTATGGTTATAGTGTAATTGGGCAAATTCTTGCCTATGTGTGTATGTTGAAATTGATTTGTTTGAAATTGACTTATGTGTAAATGCATGATGAAATATGACCATGATTTACCTCAAAGGAGGTCAAAGCATTTTGTATTAAAGGAAAAGAAGACAAAGCATAAAAGTATAAGCATATGAGAAAACAATTATGTGCTTTTGTTTCGATGAGAGAGGAGCCATTCTGTTAGTCACGTGAACGTTGACAAGAGCTTTCTCCCAGCTGCCCGCTTATGGCATATGAGCTCCGAAATTGGACTCATTCTGTTCATAGGGTAAACTTCGGTTTCTCCATTCTATTTCCATGGAACCCTCGAGCCATTTGTTGTGCACTGCATCTTTAATTTGTCATGTATGATGCATTTGAGTGTTATGTGTTATGGGTATTAAACTAAATTGAAGAATGCTTGAATTATTGAATATACGCATCTATATATATATTATACATATGCTTGAATTTGTGGTCAATTGCCTATGGCTATAAATATATTACCCACTGAGCTGTGTAGCTCACCCCACTATTCCCTCCTCAAGTGCAGAATGAGAAGGTTACCAAATCCTTGCAAGGCATTGGAAACTCTAAGATATTAGAAACTTTTGTAACTGAGTTAGTTCGATCACTTTTGGATAGCTTCACAAGCATGTTAAGCATTGAGCATCCTATATATGATGTAATTTGTGTTAAGTCCTCTTTTATAATGTTGTTATGTAATTAAAGTTATGTATGGGCTTCTATTACTTTGGTAAATGAGTTTAGAGCTGAAAAGTTCCCCCGACGTATGTGCATGTTCTTTTGTAGTTATGCATATCATGATCTAAGTCTTTCATAGGTGTTCAAATCATGTACTAACTTCAAGGGAAAAATTGGAGTAATTTAGGCTAAATTAGTCAAAGTTGTCTTTGGAAAGCTATAGCTTATCTTTCTAGCTTTCCAACGGTATAAAGTATGAGATTTTTGGATATCGGAGTCAAAAGTTATGGACCTTATAAGTGGAGATGTTCAAGAGTGTAAGACGTATCGTCTGGTGATGACATGTTGTCTAGTGAGGACGCGTCATCTGGTGAGGACGCGTCATCTGGTGAGGACGCGTTGTCTTGTGAGGAATCTTCGTCTTGTGAGGACGTATTGTCTAGTGAGGGTGGATCGTCTTGTGAGGACACTTCGTCCTACGAGGATGCTTCGTCTAGTTAGGACGGATCGTCTTGTGAGGATACTTCATCTTGCGAGGATGCTTCGTCTTACGAGGACACTTCGTCTGGTGAGGACGCTTCGTCTTGCGAGGATGTTTCATCTTACGAGGACGCTTCGTCTGGTAAGGACCCTTCGTCTAATGAGGACGTATCATTTGGTGAGGATATACCGTTTGGTGAGGATACATTGTTTAGTGAGGATGGATCATCTTGTGAGGACATTTCATTTGGTGAAGACATATCATCTAGTGAGGACGTATCGTCTGGTGAGGACGCTTCGTTTAGTGAGGACGCATCGTTTGGTGACGTCATATCATCTGGCGCATTGTTCATCCGATCCTATCATCTGGTCTTCATAAAAGTTTTAGATTTAGAAGTCCTCTTCGAAACCATTCAAAGAAAACCTTAATTTGAAATCTCTAGTGAAAGTTATGCCAATTGTTCCGAGATAGGTACAACGTGATTGAGGACATGAGCATGGTTGATTCTTTTGGCCATAACTTCATAGCCTGACCTCCAAATTAAGTGATTCTTAAAGCAATAGGTTCTTGATACATTTTCCTGTCTCTCAATAAAATTTGTAGCTTTTGGGGTCGATTTGAAAAAGATTGATGGAACAAAAATGAGGGATAGGTCGGAGGGGTATAACTAGATTATGAACACACTTTGAATTTCTCAACATATCTTGAGCTGTAGAGCTCCGAATAAGAAGGTTCTTGTTTCAAATAAACTAGAGGCATAGAACTACAATTAGCTTAAAGAAGTCAAATTGTGATGTTGGTGATGGGCCACTTTGGACAAGCCACCCTTGTGAGAGGACGACAAAGTGAGGGTTCTTTGGAATAACCTACAAGAAAACTGGCTCACGCTTTTCGACTCCAGAACGATAGTTGGGCTCCAGAAACGGGGTCCAACAAAAGACATATTTTACCTTAAATAGGTTTTCTCAACATTCATTTGTAACATTAACTTCACTAGTAAAGTAGTTGTAACTGATTCCTGTTCTGTGAGTAAGTTTTCGAAATTCTTCAATGTAGCCCTTAATCGCTTATACTTATTCTTCAATTAAACATTAGTATTCTTGAAATTCTTCAATCTAACCCTTAATTCATTATACTTATTCTTCAATTGAACACCAATATACTCCTTGTTGAATTTTTTTAAAGATCTGCTTTAATATTCTTCTAACCAAATTTGGAATAGTCTTTCGATTTCCCTTCTTCACTTCTTCAACCATCAAGGAAATTAAATACATCTCTATGGTATCATTCCATAACCCATATTTTTATTTGTTTCCACATAATCATTGGAATTGTTCATATTGTTCAAACTTTTCATCACTAAATGTAATTACATGTAAGTGATATCAATCACAACAATTTCTACAAAGTATTAAATGATAAACATTGTTTAAAATAAACATAAGAAAACCATACTAAATGCTAGACTACATACAAATGCATGAAAATGGTAAAAGACTTGAAGTGAGAAATTAAACGAAAGTAAATCAATCTTTATAAAAATATCCACAATATTCATTGGTCATCTATGGTACATGAGTTGTCTTTTAAACATTGGATTCCATAGTATAAAAATAAAGGTGTAAATTTAAGCAAGGTCATAATATATGCATGAAGCTTGTCATGCTCATACAAGCAGAAGTGTTTTTAACAATATGAACCATTTATGGGGTAATTACTCCAATGGACTAAGTTAAAGGGCCTATAGTGTTTTTCTCATGTTTAACCATTAATTAATCCATAGTACACATATAAGTATTAGCTAAGATCTCTTGATGAGTTTACTCTAAAAAAGGCCTAAAGTTTAGGCGAATCGACATCATCGTTTGATGTTATATACCACTGAATCACTGAATCACATCAATAATAAAAGACACATTTTTCCTAAAGTAGGTATACCACTTAATCACATCAATAATAAAAGACTTATTTTTCCTAAACAACTAGAGTCCTAACCTTCCTACAATGAACTCGTCAATGAAGAAATATTATAGGCAATTGAATTCGTTACACATCTTCAGTTTTAAGAACCATAAATGTTATTAAAGATTTCACCGGTAGTGAGCGACTAAACAAAGAAGGAAGAAACTATAACTTTGTGAGATGAGCGTGTCACACAGATTGGATTGAGTGGTGAACTAGAAGTGAGGAGCTCTATTTCCATGCTTGACGTGGATGACTGGTTTTTATAATTGGAGAAGAAGTAATTGGCTTTGGAGTGTGTAGGCAGTGGAAACTAAAGAAGGCTCAGTTGCTTAGTTAAAGAAGAAGACAGTTGACTGGGACGTGGTACTGCGACATGTCGAGCGAGAGGGGAACCAGTGCGCTGACAGGCTGGCGAGTTGTGTCATTTTCTTAACTCCGGGCTTGCACATTCTTCAGGCACCTACAGTGGTCGTCCAGAAGCTTCTTCACTAAGATGCGTGCAGGGCTTTGTACCCCCGTCATATGTGATCATATTTTGTAACCTTTCCTTTGTAATTAAAAAAAACAAGAAGACAGTTATAGCTTGATCTAAAATATGTCGAGGCTAGCGGTCAATGGCTTGGAGAGAACTAGTGATGCGTGATGATTGAATAGAGATGATATTGATGCCAACGGTAGTGCTACAATGACTAGCTAAAAATATTGTTGTAAATAAGAGTTGCACTAAAAGTGAAAGAAAATAGAATGGAAGTCTCCTACATAAGAAAAGTGAAAAAAAAAAGAATAATAGAGAATTTGATGAATTACCAATTTAGTTTCAGTTATGTTACGGTAATTGATTTGACAGTGAAGATGTAACATCCCGTTACTGTTAGCAAGGGTATTTTGGTAAATTGGGGCAGATTGATAGGTTTCATTGCATTCACTGATTGAGCATGTTACTGGCCTCTAATTATAGAGGAACAGGTTTATTGTATATGCATTTATTCATAGGTACATGCATTCATAGTTTTCCGGTATTTAATTGTGAGCCTGAACTGACTGAACTGACTGGATCGTGATTAAATGAGAAATTAGGAGTAATTGGGTTCAAATGACTGATTTAGAATAGTTTAAGAGTGATTGGTAATTGATAGTGGCTTATAGGAAATTT
>JAOTIZ010061519.1:0-12203 GCA_027123425.1 Erythroxylum panamense
AATTGGTTTTTGAGTCCTTCATGGAAATTGTATAACTTTCTTTGATCTTTCCATTGATACCAAGTTTGCAAAAATTGAAGTTTGGGACCAAATGATCTGACTGGTTGAAATTGGTTGCTGGAGTAGGCAAGGAGGCCTTTTGTGCTTTTTATTGTTATTTCTTTTCCAAGCCGACTCTTTGCCCTTCTTTTGCTTATAATTGGGTCATCCGACCTCCGATTGACCTGATTTTTGAAGCGTCGGATTTCGAAGCCATTTAGCTACCTCTTTATGAGAATTTGTTAATTTTTCAGATTAATTTGAAAATGATGGATTAAATCAAAGTGAGAGGATCGATTAAAAGAATAGGAATTGATTATTTTTCTGGACAGTGTTTTTGACAATATCTGGACCTATAGAAATCCAACAAAAAAACATGAAAAATGAAAATTTATGGAATGATACCGGGAATGTCACAAACATGCATTGTACACATTTTAATTCTTGCATGTGCATGATTATACATTTCTGATTGTACAATTTGTAATATATGTGTATTTTAATTGTTATAGAGGCGCATTTGGAACGTCAACCCACAGACGTTGCCGAGACTTCCAGGCACTAGATTCGGAAGCTATTGGTGAGTAACCTAGACGGTTTCTCTCAATTATTAATTGCTTATAATTCTATGGTGGATAATGGTGGGTTATGTGTTGCTTGTGATTGTGGATTCCGGGCAGAAGGTCCGATGATTGTGTACTGGGGAGTTGTGTTATAGAAGTGCTACTTGTATGTGAATTAGAGACCTACGTGTCTATGATGTGATTAATTGTGACATATGTGGTTGATTGTGACATATGTGATTGAATGTGATATATGCTGATTGATTGTGGCATATGCATTTCATTCATGAATGCATAATCAGATAATGACAGTTGTGACCGGAGCAGCCACCGATTAGAGCTTAAAGCTCAACAAGTGTATTTGAGCCTCGAGCTCAACAGTGATTTAGAGCCTCAGGCTTAATGTTTAATGAGCCCTATATGGGATAGTTCAGACGCTCGGTCACAACACCGTAATAATTGGAACAGTGTCACATGAACACTTCATATGCATTTGATTAAATATGCTTGATTGAGTGGTAGGCAAAATGCCTTATGCTTATGTGAAATAAATGTGTTTTGAATGCGTATTATTTGAGTGATAAGTGCCGGGCTTCGGTCCGATGACAAATAGGTTTTGATTGTGCAATTGCATATGTATGGGATAGGTTTCTCAACTCCACTGTTGAGTGCCGGACTACGGTCCAATGACATCTGATAGTGAGTGTATGGGATTGATGCATTTTATTGCATAAGTGCATGAAATATAATGGCTGTTGTGACTAGAGTTGCCACCGATCAGAACTTTAAGCTCAACGAATGAAAATGAGCTTCGAGCTTAAAGTGATTCAGAGCCTCAGACTCAATGTTTAATGAGCCCTGTATCCTCCAAACAGATAAGGGAAAGTTATTAATGAGCCCTACATGGGACAGTTCAGGCACTCGATCACAACAAAATAACAAATAAAAAGTGAGTCTCATGTGCGTTGCATATGCATAATAAAAATGATTGAGTGTATCGAATGTGACTAATGTGAATGTGAATGTGAATTGTGAAATAATGTGAAATGTGATATGAAGAGAGATTTGTGAATTATGTATGTTATTGAAAAGTGAGTATCATGTGCATGGCATATCCATAATAAGAATGATTGAATGTATCGAATGTGACTAATGTGAATGTGAATGTGAATTGTGAAATAATGTGAAATGTGAGATGAAGTGAGATGAAGTGAATTATGTATGTTACGTGACTGGGTGAGCCATCGATGATGGTCACTCACTGAGTTCACAAAACTCACCCTAAATTTGCAATTATTTTTTTTAGGATTTGAAGAATACCCCGTTAGGTAAACGGGAGTATGATTCTGCATACAAGGGAAAGCTAGGAGTCGGGATCAGTTCACGTCTGCATTGTGTCTTTTTCTGTTCGCATTGTATTGTATTATCCGCAGATCATTGTATTTTGTGTATTTGAACATATTTGTGTGTATAACTTTCCACTTGGAACAAAGTTTTAATGTGTTTTATTTTTGGAATGTGCAAATCGAAAGTTTTGTATTTGAAAACAAAATTTTGGTAACTTTTGTAAATGAAAAGGTTTCTGAATAAAAGTAGGCCCAAATGTGCGATTATTGATTTGCACATATGTTTGAAAACAAAAAAAAATTTATACTGAGTTTTTGACTAAGTGATGTAGCACGCCACCCTCGCGGGGCACGGACTCGAATATCACCATCAGTATCGGGTTCGGGTTCGGGTCAAGCGGGAGTGGGGTGTTACAATAGAAGACCCAATTGTTTTGTGTGAATTATGAATTTCACTATTCCATGACTTTAAAACTACTTTTAACTAAAAACATTTATACATTAACCACCATAAAAAAAACATAATAAAATTAATACTAAAAATCCTAAAACCACTAAACAGAAATAAAAAACCAAATTCATTAGGAGAAGTGACTTACCTATTCACATGTATCGGAGAAGTGACTATAAATCAACATTTATTTTTAAATATAAATACAATAACAAATTTACATATAAAAACGAAAATACCATAACCTATTCACATGCATGTATCGGAGAAAGAGGGGAGGGAGGAGAAGTGACTTACCTATCAGAAACGACGAGGACGAGCGACGGCGGCGAGAAGCGGCGAGCGGCAGCGTCCTTGGAGGATTCCGTTGGAGGAAGAAAGGAGCAGAGGAAGGAGGAAGCCGAAATGTGCGTCAGTAAATATCCTCCACCAATATTCAGCAACGGAATGCTTTTCCGTCGCAACACTTTTATTCGACAACCAATTTCGGTGACGGATATGCATTTTCGGTCAGTATTTTCAACGGTTTTAATATCGTCATTATTTTTTCGTCGCAATTTAACATTTTTCTTGTAGTGAAATATACCCTAAAAAATGTGGTTACAGATCTTCGTTAAGTTATGTAAGTTTAGAAAACCACTTTCTTCTTTCACATTCAAATGGAGAAAACGAAAACCACTTTCCTCTTTTCACATTTAAATGAAGAAAACTAAAAACGGTGGCACTCTGTAAAGAATGAATACATAAAATTTTGGAAGAGAAACTCTCTTATCATTTCATTTGTGCTGTGGGGTCTATATACAAAATTTACAATGAAAAAGCTGTATGTAACAAACTTTCTAACAAACTACTGATAAACGTGAAAAGAGAGAGGACGTTAGAGTGTCGTGTGTATTTACAAGTTGGAATGAATTTACAATTTGTCATTGTGGGAGTGTGGCGATTGTTGTTGTCGTTTGTGTCAAGTTAGAAGGTGAGTAACCCCGACTTGACAAGAATAGCAGAGAGTGTGTGCCTTGGGAGAGCTTTGGTGAAGGTATCTGCTAATTGATACTTGGAAGATAGTTGTGCTGTTTAAATGAATCCATCACGAACAACATTGAGAACTAAATGGCAGTCAATGTCAATGTCAAGGTGCTTAGTGCGTTCGTGGAATACAAGATTGGCAAAAATGTGCACGACAACCATATTATCACATCGGAGAGGAATAGGAAGTGGAATAATGACTTGTAGGTCTCAAAGAATGAAGCTAAGCCATTTGATTTCACAACAGTTGCTGGCCATGCTCCTATATTCAGCTTCTGCTGATGATCTGCTCATTGTGGGCTATTGTTTTGTCTTCCATGAGATTAGGGATGAATCAAAAAATGTGCAGAATCCAGTGGTATGGTTCTCGATAAGTACTGTAAAACATGTAATAAGGCTTTCCAATGAGAAGCATGGGGGTGTGGCAGTGAATTGACTAAGCTGTTGAGTGGCGAAAGAAATGTCAGGACGTGTGAAATTCAGATACAGGAGCTAACAACAACTTGTCTATATTTTTCAGAATCAGTTAATAAGGGGCCATTATCAATGTCAAGTTTGGTACTCGGAGCCATGGGGACATCGGTAGGTTGCAACTCTGTCAAATTTATGTCAGCTAGAATGTCACGTATATACTTATGTTGAGATAATAACATTCTGTTACGTGATCTAGCAATCTCTACTCCAACAAAATACTTGGCATTTAATTATCAAAAAAATATTTGGCATTTCCCATGTCCTTAATTGTGAACACGTTATTCAGGAATCGCTTAACATCATAGATCAATTATTCAGAAGGACTTGTAATTAACACATAATCGACGTAAATAATCAAAGCAACGAAGTTATCATTGATATCTTTCATGAAAAGACAGTGGTCTAATTCCTTCTGCGTGAAACCGAAATTCATTAGAGTCGAAGTGATCTTCTTGTTCCACTAACTCCCTGCTTGTTTGAGGCTGTAAAGTGATTTTATAATCGTAGGACCTCTCTCGTCTGGGTTTATTTATACCCTTATGGTGGAACAATGTTGATTTCTTCGTCGATGTGCCCGTGTAAATACGCGTTGTTGATGTCGTAGTGACGAACAGGCCGCATGTTGGCTGCAGCTACTTCCAGTAAGGTTCGAATGGTTGTAATTCTGGCAACCAGTGAAAATACGTCAAAATAATCAACCCTGATGGTTTGCTTGAAACCTTTCACCACAAGTCGCGCTTTTCGTCGATCAATTAAGCCATCTGGTTTGCGCTTTATTCGGTATACCCACTTCGTTGTTAAAGGTTTCTTCCCTATAGGCAAAATATCTGGAACCCAAGTCTCATTATTTTCCAGAGCTTCGATCTTTAACTGCATTGACTTTATCCATAATGGGTCATGTTTAGCAGTATCGTATGAAAACGGTCCATGGTCATTAGATAGATTGACTAAAAAAGTAGTGTGGCGATTGGAGAATTTGATTTTGGTCATGTTTGCGGACAGGGCTAATATGGCAGCGACAAAAGAGGTATTTGGCAAGTTGGTGATATAATCGTCTAAGTAAGAGGTTTTTTTTCTTGGTTTGGTACTGAGTCGTGTAGGAAGGAGTGGTGGTTGAGGGTGGGTTGGTGGCGGTGGTGAAGAGGAAGGTGAAGGTTAGGAAGATACCGAGTTTGGAATTTCAAGTGTTGCTATTGGATCTGATATAGTGTGGTTGGGTAGGTTTGAGTGTGGTATATCTGAACTTTGTGATGTTTTTGGGTTAAAAGAAGTGTGTGGGCTTTGAGGTTCAAAAATGGGTTTGTCCTTTTTTTTTGTGTTTCCGGTTTATTGTAAGGGAATAAGTGTTCCTGATAAACAACATCTCGACTAAATATTATTTGTCATGTATCAATTACGAGTAGTTTATAAGCCTTTTTGTCGGTCGCGTATCCAAGTAGTAAACATTTCATGGCCCTGGGTTCTAATTTTTCTTTGTGGGGTTTTGTATTTTTTGTATAACATAAACATCCAAAAGTCCTAAAGTGATCGTAATTGGGTGACTTAAGATATAATTTTTCATATGGTGTTTCCCAAGATAAAAATTTGGTTGGTAGGCGATTTATGATGTGAGTTGCGGATAAGATAGCATCCCCCCAAAATTCTTTTGGTAAGTTGGCTTTAAACATAAGGGCTTGGGTTATTTGGAGTAGGTGTTTATGCTTACATTTTATGACACTATTTTGTTGGGGTGTATGAGCACATTTTTTGGTGGATAATTCCCTTTGACTCAAATAATTGTTGGTTGCGAGTATTAACAAACTCTATTCCATTATCTGTTCGTATTTTTGTGATTTTTGGGCTAAATTGGGTTTTAATTATTGAAATAAAAAGGTTGATTATATGGTGGACTTAAGCTTTGCTACTTAAAAGGAAAATCCAAGTAGCTTTACTGAATTCATCTACAATGGTTAAAAAATACATTGATCCATCAAGGGCTTTTGTTCTATACGGGCCCCAAAGGTCCATATGAATTAACTCAAAAGGTCTGGTTGCTATTATAACATGTTTCCGAATGATTTCCGTGTTTGCAAATGCAAATGCTCTAAGACCTTAGTGGATACATGACTAGGTTGAAATGTCATAAACTAAATGTATCAATAGCATCACAAACAAAATGTTCGTTGAGATAGAATTGCAAAGATGGACCTTTCTTCGAGTTTGGTGGTAGGAAGTGATGAGGTTTAAGCCTGCAAATGCCTCCAATATCTTTAAATCTTTATATTTCAATTAAATTTTTTTAAATTATTATTGTTAAAAATAAGCTACTATTTTTATCCTTAAAAATGCTAAATTTTTTTAATCTCACTAATAAATTATATTTTTCAAATTTTAGGTTCTCTTATTATCTCTTTATATTTTAATTTAAAAATTTTAAGTTATTATTGTTAAAAACTAATTATTATTTTACCAAGAATTTGATTAATAAATTGAATTATTAATTAATAAATATATAAGTAATCTTGTTTAAGATAATTTAAGAATATGCTAAAAGTATTTAAACTGTAAAGAAACATGTTTAAAGCACATTAAAAAAGAAGTTAGAATAAGGTTAAAGACTTTTTTAAAATATATTTCAACTTTTACGAATTTTTAAATAAATGATAATAAACAATATATTTTTATATTTATTTTAAATTTTATATTAAATTCAAACTTAGTTTGAATTATTAGATTTATTATTATGTTAATAGCTATTATTAGTGTATATTTTTAAATAAAGTATTTTATTTTACACTATATATTTAATTATTTTCATAATTTTTATTTTTGATTTATTATATAACAGTTTAATACCGTTTGAACCTTTAAAACTTTAACTTTTTCTTTAATCAGTTCGATGTTCGATCTAGTTTTTAAAATATTGGTTAAAAATTGATAAGATTATTAATTAATCGGTTCAATTTTATAAATTAATAAGTTCTTATAACTAAAATAGATTAATAAATTTTCATTTACAATGTTTTAATTAAAATTTAAATTTTTTGATAAGTAAGAACAATCATATTTTAAATTCTTTAATTTTATTTAATATTTAAAAAGTTTTGTAACGTATAAGACTAGTTAAACATTTTAAACATTAAAATTCTTAATTTAACTTTTTAACTTTTAACCCAGTTTTTAACAGCATTGGTTATAGCAAAGATAGTGATGCCATTCCAAATGATATGATGCCATTACTCTTCAAGGAATAATTTAAGGCTTTATTCTTGTAAGTGAGCTTCTTAGTCCAAATGAATTATAATAAAAACTTTGGAATATTGGAATTAAACAAACGGAAACTCAACTATATATCAAATTTATACACACTTTTCTATTCTATTGCTAACCCAACTCATCTAATAAAACACAAAGGTGATACATAAGCTTAAATTAATGAAATTCAAATTAAGCTTAGTAAGTTTGTTTATTTGAAAATTAATTAAGATGATTTTTATATAAAAATTCACAATTAGTATAATTAATTGAGCTTTTAATTCCACAATATATATCCTGCCAAGATCACACAAATTGAGTTAAAAACATAAATAGACACAACAGATTTCTTCTTCTTATTCTTCTTTTTCCACATGTAGAAGTACAATCTCCATTACAACATCGCATAAAGAGAAACTAGGTGTAGCTATTAAGCTTTATTTAATAGTACTACCCTTCCTCTTCTTCTTATTCATTTTCGCTTTACACATGTAGAAGTGCAATCTCTGAAACTAGGTATAACTATTAAGCTTTATTTAATACTACTACCAAACCCTGCACACGTAGAAGTACAATCTCCAATACGACTTCGCATAAAGCGAAGCTAGGTCTTAGGGTTTGGTTTTTCTGCAATTGGGCATCCAAGGGTGACAGAGTTTAACCGGGGGGATGGTCGGGAGACAGTATTGGCTGCCGCGGCCGCATTCCAAACGTGGTTTCCCTGAAATTGGTGCATAAGCTTCGCGATTTACATAAAAACATATATGTCCCAAATTTTGCATAAAATAATAATAAATATACTTTATTTGATATGCACATATATATATAAATGATGATCGGGTTCTATCATCAACAATATTACAATAAAAGATATGCACATATATATATATATATATATAACAAATCATAATATATAATATTAATTTTCTCAAGTAAAACGGATGAAAGTAACGTTACCCTTATTTGGTGCTGCAGGGGTGACTGGTCCTGCTGGAGTTACTGGTCGTGCTGCTGTTGCTGCAGAGTCAGGAGGAGCGAAGACGACGAAAGCGAAGAGAAGGCATAGAATTATGGCGTATGCTTTCATTTTGGAGATGCAAGAAAAGCTTAAGATGGAGTCGTAGAAAAGCTTAAGATGGGGTCGCATTTATAGGGCTAGAAGGGAAGTAGGTCCTTATGATACTGGTCCGGTTTTGATTGGTTGTGAAATCGATGAGTTTGATTTGAATCACATAAATTTTTGAAGATTTTTAGATTTTTTTAAAAAAATATATTTTAATTAAATATAAAACCAATGATTTTGATAAAAATTATTTATATTTTAAGTGAGATGCAGAATTTTTCTATAAAAAGTTTTAGGAATTTTTGAAATTACTTTTTAACTAAAAAATTTCAACTTAAATAATATTATTTTGTTATTAGGCTACGAAATATCGACCTTTTCAAACTCCGCTTCAGTCCAAAAATTCGGACTGAGTGCGATGACGATGATGACGTTGTTATCAATTAGAAAATTAAGTAATTTTATAAATATTTTACAATTTTTAGTATTTTTAAAGTTTTTATTAATTAATGTGATGGGATATTTCATAAATATTTAAATTTTTGATTTAGTTCATTTTAAACTTTAATATTTTATTCTTATTTTAATTAGTTTTAGTTTTTTAGTTCTTATTAAATAATTTGATGGGACATTTAATAAATATTACTGTTTAGCAGTCCACGTGGCTATTTTTTTTGGGAAAGTTGTGTCCAGTCTCCAGTCCTTGTCTACCTCTATTATTATCCTATTTATAATTAATTAAAAATAAAGAAAAATAATTATTATTTAGTAACCTTTGTAATTAATATTATTTTGAATAACAAGTATTTTTTAATTAATTGAAAGATTATTATTACGTCATAATTAGTTTCTTTCGTAAGAAGACGAAGACCCCAAGTGAATGCAATAATTGTGAGTGGCTCTAGTCATTCACCTGGTCTTATCTCCATTCTCCACAAAACGCCGACACATGTCCTTAGTTAATTATTTGAAAATTAAGTTTTTTGTCCTTTTTTTAATCTTTATATAAAGTGATATTCTACATTTTTATTAGTTTTATAAAATGAAACTCACAAGAAATTATATAATTTAAATTAATTACTTAATAAAATAATAAATTTGATTAACCATAATAATTTCAAAGTGGTTTAAATAAATATTAACCATAATAAATATCTAACTAAATTTAAACTAATATAAAATTCTTTTATAATTCTAATAAATTAAAAAATCAAACTAGACTAATTTAAAACTAAAATGATCAAACTTAAACTCTTTTTCTCATGAAGAGGGAGGTAAAACGCTAAAAACGGAAGTAAGCCACAAAAGAGGCATCAAGATCTAGACGCTGGCGAAGACCAGAGATAGGGGTCTTCCAAACAGACCAAGGTTGACGTAAGTGAGCGCCATGTTTAGCTAAAAAGTTGGCACAGTGATTACCCTCCCGAAGAGTATGAATAACAGAGTAAACCCACCCTCACCCTAAGAATTTAAGCTTAAACTCAACCCTAGGAATTTAAGCTTATATTATTTTTCGCGCATTCCAACTCTTAGAAAGTTCAAGCCTTATCTAGCTCATTGTCATCTGTATTATTAACCCAACTTGATCCTATCCAATTTCCTAACTTTTTTTTTTTAAACGGAGGAACCCGCAATTGCTATCTTTTATATATGTGTTAGGTAAATCTCTAGATTGACGCAATAGCCTACAAATTATACCAATCGAGTATTCTGTACTAGGCAAATTTTGTACGACAAACTCGATTGAAAGAACGTAAATAAAAAATCAAACACAGAATCTTTTGAATCCATGCTTCTCCCGCTAACTTGACCAACTCAGGGGAGCTCCTAACTTCAAATTTGCTCATCAACAAAATGTGCTTACTTGAGTTTTACCAAGAACAGAATATGACCACAATACTTGAAATGCTTCCATTGTACAAGGCTAGATGCCCAGCACTTGCCTTAGGTAGCTATTAACACACATGAGATTCAGGCATCTAAGCGTTCAGAGTAGTAGGTAAACACCATAACTTGAACATGTTCAGATATCCCTCTTATCCGGTGCCAACGTCGGTACCCATTAACGGAAACAAAAGGTCCGGTTGGATTTTGGAATCAATGAGTTTTGATTCGAATCACTTAAATTTTAGGATATATTTGAATTTTTTAAATAAAAATAGATTTAATTAAATACAAAATCGATAATTGTAATTCAAATTATTTAAATTTTAAGAGAGATGCAAAGTTTTTTTCAATTTAGATGATATCATTTTGTTATTATAATAAAAAATTAAACAATATTTTATAAAATTTTCAGAATTAACTAAATTTAATCCAAATTGGAGTCAAGTATATCACCCTTTGTGTAAAGGTTTAAAATTTTCAGTGCAAGGCACATTTTTTAATTTTTTAATTAATTTTTGACTCATAGCTTAATATTTTATTCCTAATTAATTTTAATATTTTAAAATTTATTTTATTAAATAATTTGATGGGATATTTAATAAATGTACCTTTTAGCACCCAAAGGCTTGCAATTATACCTCTATAATTATCTTATTTTAAAAGATTGCATTAACTTTAAGATCACGAAACGTTTATATTTTATTTCTTTGTTTATGGGTGAACCATGTGGGATTATCCTGAAGAACATAAAATTTTACAAAATCACGATAAAGACTTCCAATTGGTAGATAATAGCTACTCAAATTATAATAAGTTACAAGTAATTAACTTTATAAATAAAAGTAAAAATCGTAGTAGAAATTATTGTTAGACTATTTTATGTCTCATGTAATTTATCGTATTGAGTCCTATGAAACGCACCCAAGATAATGGTTATTGGGTATTACCGACTGGGTCTCAAATGGGTCACAGACCCTTTTTCTCTCTCTTCCACTTACCAAATGAACCAAATGACGTGTCCTTTGGTACTGATATATAAGTTGCAAAACTTATGAAATGAAGTATTCTTAACCATTGAGAAAATCCGAACGAAAGAAGACGAGAGGAAATAAAACTCGATTAAGGAAATCGACATCTCACTAACACGAGATCATGGATACGGGTACGTAAACTCGAATCGATCCTATAATTGTTTTACAATTATGACAATCAAGCATATGCAACAATGAATCTAATATTTTATAGGAAAGCTTTCCCTTTTCATTACGATGGAACATTAAAATATAAAATAAAAAATAAAAAATCTTATATTCAAGATTAAAATATACAAATGTTAAATTTAACATTATTATTTAGTTGTTTTTCAAACTTAATTAATTATATTTTTTCTTAATTGTAGTTAAAATTATTTATGATTATTTTTAAAATATTTAAACTTAATGATAGAAGGAAAAAATTAGCTCAAAATAATTTCTATTTATCTTAATCATATATATTTATTTTCATTTGAAATATTGAAATTATGATTGAAAGTTTATCGTAATTAATATTAATATTTTATATAAATTTTAATTTGTCTCGGTGAAATTTAAAATTTAATTAAGAGTAAACAAAATTAATGAAATTCTTTTCAATTAATTGAAGATTTGACTTGTCAGCCGTTCTATATTATTACGGTTGGCCAGAGTTCTCCTGAACTACGAATGTTGTCTCCAAGTTTAATAGTAATTGACTATTTTGGACGGTGACACTTATGCACCTGTCAATGATTTTCAAGGAAACTAGGACTGTGTAGATCATTTTTCCATGATGATGGATATTTCTGGTCGAAACGAAGAAAATTTGGAAGATGAATTATTTGTCAGCACTCTTTACAGCTATCAAAAGGCTTCTACGAGAAATATTGAATGTAATTTTTAATCCTTAACTTCTATTTTATTAACTCAAATTTAAAAAGAATTAAGCGGAATTCTTTTTAAAATTGATAATGAGACAGCAAAACATGCTTGATAATAATATACAACAACAACTCTAATACGCAAAAAACCGGAGAGGTATAGTAATACACTATCTTATCCTTAATTAGTAAAAAGATTGTTTCTAAAAAACTTACATAAAAC
>JAOTIZ010061533.1:0-12201 GCA_027123425.1 Erythroxylum panamense
AACCTCAAGGTTTTGTTGCTTTTACAAGCACGCCTCTTACCATTGAGCCAATTGGCACAATGGTAAGAGACGTGCTTGTAAAAGCAAGAAAACCTTGAGGTTGGGTGTTCGATTCCCACCAAAAAGGACAATACTGATTTGTGTTGGATGCCGCGGTATAACCAGCAAACACACGCTAGGTGGGAAATGCTAGCCCAGGTGTGGGGTCCAACAGATCTTCGGTCTTCCCACTTCAAGTGGCAAGGCCTGGTAGTATTGCCTAGGACAATCTTCCACCACTGGTAAGCTGGACCTTGCAGTAAGGACATTGCATAGTCAAATCTCTCATTCGGCCTGTAGTTCATCTGATCAAAATCTCTTTCCGTCTTTTCTAACTATGCTTCGGCCTCAGCAAGGTCTGTGTTACTATAGAAATCCATAGCCCCTGCTTTCGCAGCCTATCATACCTCCTCTCCCTTCTCTCGGGAACTCTCGGAGGCATCTCCTCTAATCGAGGTACTGAAGACTCCCTACTGTCTCCTGTCGATCTTAGGTCAACTAGTTCCCCCAATTGATCACATAGGGCGGATGACCTATAACAAACAATAACTTCAATCATTATCTGTATTTCTCACGATATTTCAAGCTTAACATTCCTCGATATCCTTATGGATGCCAAACCATACTCTGATACCACCAACTGTAGCGCCCCTTACCCTAGGGTACATACCGGGACATCCAGTGGACATTCCAATATATAACTTATGATAATGACACGCTACATTCAATCACAACATTCGCTTAACATGGCATCATCTATCTTTATTCTCTTATGAAACATTATCAAGAAAGTCACAATATTTTTAAACCAAATTTCCTCATTTCATTTCATAAAAACTGAATATTTACAATGTATCTTTCAATATCCATACCGATACAACATCATAGCCTAATACAAAAATGTGCTAAATGAAAGAGGAAAACACGCAAAATCTATCTAATTCATCCATATCTAGCTGACCGACCTTTGAGCCATTTCTTCTTGCTCCCAAAAGTAAAAGTCTATACTACTTGTAGCATCCTTTAGTAGCTAATATCGTCTCTTGGTCCTGAAAAATTAACGTTACAATTTTGATGAGTTTTGTGAACTCAATGAGGTAACCATCATTGATGGTTCACTCAATTCATGCATCACATCAATACACGTAACATATTATTCACATCTTTTTGCATATTCATAAAATATCACATTTCACTTTAAAAACAATCATTATAATCCTTTCATTTATATATAATACACATATCAAGAATAAATGTAATGCACATGAGACTCACTTTCATTTATTAGTGTCGTTGTGACCGAGTGCCTTTTACTAGCTTATATCCCTTAGGGGATACCGAGCTGTGTCAAATTATGTCTTATATCCCTTAGTTGATACAGAGTACATTCACAACTGAGCCTAAGGCTCTTTTCACATTCGGAGCGTTAAGCTCTTTTTCACTGATGACTCCGGTCACAACTTCCTTTATCTTACATATATTTATGTATTGAAATGCTTCACATTCACATTCATATCACATTTTTCATTAGACCCAAGGTTTGACATTCATCATCATTGTTGAGTAACATGTATTCCATCACATTCACATATAAGGAACACTTCAATATCTCATTCATATATCACAATCATCAGACCTTTATTGTCTAGAATCAAAACAATCAATTCACATCCATTCAATAAGTCAAACATAATATAAAACAAACAACTAATTGGGTGAGATCGTCTAGGTTACTTACAAGTCGTTGCCAAAGCTAATGCCTAAAAGTTCTAGCAATGTCTGGAGTTTGACTTTCTAGTTGCTCTTCTATATCAAATAAAATACACATATATCACAATTTGCACAATTATAAGTGTTTAATAATGCACATGTATGTAATGAAATATGTACAATGCGTGTTCATGACAATCATAGGTTTTTTTTCATTATCCTTGTCACATAATAAATCTTATCTCAAAACTCACTTAAGTATAATTTATACTTAGGCTTATACCTCAATAAAACCATTAAAATCACAATTCATAACTCCACTTTCAGATTTTTCCATCAAACTGAATTTCAGGTCTAGTATTCTTGATTATTTAAATAGTGAAAATAAAGTGATTTGGCAATAATGTCTTCTAAAAAAGTGTTCTCCTATCTTTTAAGTTTCTAATGACACCAAAATATTTCAGTTTAGTTCAAAAATTTGAAAGTTATATCCCAAACATTCTCGGGCTATTCTCATTTTAAAACAGTACACTATACTCAAATTTCATCTAGAAATTGAAAGTCTTAGATACTGAATTAGAATTTAATTTGTTTAGAAAATCTGTAGCCCTGTGTCTCTAGTTTACCAATAATAAAAAATCATCCCATTTGGATGACTACACAATAAGATATAATCAAATCCTCAAGCATGATTAGTAAAATCATACTAGTTCATACTATTCCAATAGATTCCTTCAGTTTCCTTCAATCAATATTTTTCAAATCAATTCAGAATGCTATCAATTTTATAAAGAAGTAGAATAATGTGTTAGGAAGCTATTGGTTCAAGATTCAAGTCATTTGGAGGTTTAAAGAAGAAGTTATGGTTGAAAGAAGTAAGACTGTTCAGTTTGTAAGATGCTCTCGGGTGCACAAATTATTAGAGAGCATAGTGTCATGATGTGACAATTAAAAATTGTGGTCCAGCAATAAACACTCATGGGAATGAGGAAGAGAAGTCACAGGTGTGAGGGACTCAGGCCTGTGCACACTCAACTAGACCTGTCCCACGTTTTTCACTTGATCTCTCCCAAATGATTTCAGATGGCTAAGTGTTTTGTGAAGATGTAGATTAGTATGTTATGAGTCCAATGGTTCAAAGTCTCATGTCATTTGGAGGTTGAATGAAGGAGATATAGTCAAAAGATCGAAGGATGTTGCGTCAGCCTCTAACCTTAGAAGTCGCAATCGTGCATAAGCACGATTGCGAGTTTGCTGTCAATCTTCTGAAGTCGCGATCATGACTTTCCAGTCGCCCACACTTCTAACCTCCATAACTTTCAATCCAGAAGTCCAAAAATTTTAAACTTTATATCATTAAAAAGCTAAAAGAAAGGTCTACAACTTTCATGGAGACAATTTTGTCAAAATCAATAAGTTTAATCATGGAAGTTTCAAACCACATTTTTACACCTTTTTCTCTTTTCTTTCTTTTATTCTAAACCAACTTCTCTAACTTATCTTCTTTCACTAAATCCGTCACTTCAAATTCATTTGTATTATTTCTACTCCATTTTCATTCAACTCATTCACAACAAATTCATAGTATAACTAAATATGCAAGTTTACTCAAAATTCTCAAAATCATCAAAAACCAAATATCAGTCATGCATCTTATTCATGTTTTGCATTTCACCATTCTCTACGCATAAACTTTTATGTGCATTCTGTAGTTTTCTTCTCAACTTTCATTTAACAAAATCTTTCTCATCTCTAAAAATCATCATACAATTATTCTTCAACTCTAAATTCATTCTTTTAGTCATCTCTAAAAACACTGTAAGCTCACATATATAGTGAATGCACAACTATAAACATAGCATTTACTTGTTGTTCTCTCCAAATTTTTCTACACTTAATCATACACGTTTCCTATGATCCTTCAACTTATAAATCATTTCTACACTATCTTAAGACATCTAGTTCATCAAATATTTGAAATTATACATCAAGACTTTTTATATCTTAAACCCACTGTGTTCATGAAAAATGACCATTTTTCTTCATGATCTTGCAATAACAAAAAAATCACCATTTTTGTTTCATAAACCAGAAACTTTGAAGGATTTAAACAATACTTACTTGATATTGCTCCAAAAATTGTAAAAGTTCAAGAAGCCCTAGTTTCCATGCCATTCACATACACCATTTTAGAGGTTGGCAAGCTTCAGTTTTTCTTAAGGCAAAGGGGAAGGAAACTGAAGTTGGGAGTAGAAATGAATAGATTAAAAAAAACAAGGTGTGACTTAGGTGAAGGTTTGATGGAAAACTCCATGTAAATGGAAAAATTGAGAAAGTACAGTACTTGATCTTTCAAGGTTAAGAAAATTTAACTCAAAACTTGGACACTTGTCCACTTCTTAAGCTCTTAGCTAATTTCCTAACTAGCTAGTTCTTATTGAACTAGTTCCTTAACTCTCATCCTTTCATTTCAGTTATCTCCAAAGTTTTCAATGTCATCTCCTCACAAGTTTCTTCAATATCATTACACTCCTTTCTATTTTCCATACATCAATTTATTTGCTAAGTGGCATTTTTTCCTAATACAATAATATCCAACAATTTCGAAAATTATTCCTAAAATTCACCAAGATTTAAAATTAACAAATACACTTACCAATTAAATTTTTAATACAACAAATTTGCAATTCTCAATAGTATCACATCACAATTCAATTATACCTGAAATTATCCATGAATGCATGTTCAATTATTTTCTTGTGCTAAAAGTTCACTATTTACGTGTATGTGTACATCATACTATGCATAAGCATGAAATGTGTTTTCTAATCTCTCAGTAATCTTTCATATTTACTTTTTTAACATCCCCTTAGGTAATGGGATGTTACATTTGTTTTCTCCACCTTTTAAGTGGGAACCTTCTTGAGTAAATACCTAACAATAATTAACTTCCACAGATTACTTTTTGTATTCTTTTGTTAAACAACTGTGTATATAATCTGCATCCATCACTCAATACTATTTTTTTACATTTTCATAAGTGCCCCTATCATCCAAAATGGTGTGTGCATATGCATTTGGTACTATGTTTGCCTTTTGTTTTCCTTTGTTCTCTCTTTTTCTTGTGGAGAAGAAGAGTTTGGATACTATAACTTCCGTGTGATAACTGATAAAGCTTTCAATGTGTTTATCAACTACATCGATATGCCTTTTCCTGTACCCCACACTTGTATTAAATAAGTTAGTATATTATTAACTTGTGATTTAATAATATACTAAATCAAATTGTAGTCGTTATTTTTCAACTGTAAAATGAGCTCACTTAATGTTACTAATTATTTAACAATGAGAAATTGCTTTGCTAGGAATACGATAGCTAGGCTACTATTTTAGTCAAAAGAGTTATGTTCATATTTTAGATGTGTTTGTTCTCAACTATCTGTTTTTTGTCTTCACCTCTTTTCTCTTGCTATCTTGCTCAAATGAATAGCAACCTAAAAGGAAGATGCTTATTCTCATTCTCCCCTACATGCTAGCACGTATGTGTGGTAACTAGATCATTTCGAATACTTATTTGTTGGACATAAGTTTTTACTTTTGTTACAAACCACGTTAATTTTTCCTTGTTCTTCCTTAAGGTACTTGCACATTATTCCCTTTCGATTCTTATTTTATGATTTTACTATCACCTCATGGTTGCAAATTTAGATGACCTGCCATTATAGGGTATGTTTATGCCAATTTCTTATTCTTTATGCATTTGTGAGCTATGATCTGTATTTTGTGCTTGAATATGTGTTGTTGATATTTTAGGTTATGTTGGTGAGTTGCATCCTGATAAGAATAGTGATAATGGCAAGCATTTGCTTTACATTCATAAGAGTATAACTGTTAGATATAGCAAAGACCAGGTTTGTGGTTCCTTAAGTGCCAATTTCAATTTCTTTATTGGTGTTTTCCTTTATTAACTATCTTTAATATCTCTCTTCTTGCATAGTATTCATGTTAATCTCACCCACAAGAGCCTAAAGCCTCTAAAAGATATTAGAGTTATGGACATGACCTATTTGATTAAGTGGATCCCCACGAATATCACTTTTGCACGTCGATTTAATGTCTATTTGGATTACACCTTTTTTGAGCCCTAGGTAAAAATTATTTATAATTGATTCTTTATTTATCTTCAAAATAAATTATAGTTTTATCTATTTTTAATGGTGATCATTGTTTTAGGAAATAAATGTTAGTCAGGAATCTGGTTAGAAACTTGTTTATGGTGATGTTTTCTGCCTTCCCGCAATTTATTTATGTTGCCAAATGATTTGCCACTAAAGATATTAACTCTCTAAAAGAGTTTATTAGATAGCTAAGGAGACTAAAAGAAAATGTGGGATTTATCGGTAACCATTTTGTAGCAATTCACGTTAGTCTTAGTAGTTGGCAATCGAAACAACATTAGATAGTCATTCGGGTTGTATTATAATATTTTTGTAATCAGAGCATGACATATATAATTTGTAAATTGATCTTTTAATTTGTTGTTTTGTTTGTAAGAATTGTTCAAGTTGTCATTTATACCTTGTATAGGAAGAATATTCTTTTTGTTGATATAATTTGATGATATTTATATAATTTTACTTTTATATATAATGCTCGATATTTTGAATTAATAATATTTTTATATGATTACTTTTATAATAAATTCACAATAAAAATATCGATACATTATATAAAAAATATCTTGTTCAATATGGATTGAAAATGTAACAAATAACATATTGTAACATTATATAACAATTGACTACGTTTAAAAACTTATAGCTAAAAACATTTAGGTATTTAAAAAAAATAACTAAAAATATTTAGAGAATTTTCTAAAAATGTAGCTCAAAACATTTCTCTATGATTATGAAAACTTAGCTAATAGTATTTACTTACAAGAAAGAGTAGCCAAAAACTATTGACTATGATTTCTAAAAACGTTCAGCTACTGAAATTTGGTGACATTGTAGAACATTTTGTATTTGTATTTATAGTATAGCATACTGTTGTTTTGTATAGTTTTACTTGAGTTGTGCTTTATGTATTGGATGATATCATTTTGTATAAACAGTGATGGTATAAATACCATACTGGACCCCGCTTTTGAAGCCCAAAATTCGGAGTCATAAAATATGGGCAAACACATTTCTTCACTTCAGGATAGATTTTGGGAAACCTCAAACTAGAATTATAATTTTACTTTTTCTGAAAATTTGTTCCCCATTGTCTTAAGTTTCTAATGACACCAAAATCATTCAATTTGGTTTAGAATTCTAAGAGTTAAGGCCCAAACCTTTCCAAACTGTTATTAAAATAGGACAATACACTATACCCAACTTCCATCTAGAAATTGTAAGTCTTAGGGACTGAATTAAAATTCTATTCCTTCAGATCATTGGTAGCTCTATGTCTCTAGTTTATTTAAAAATAATAATCATCTCATTTGGAGGTCGGATGATGCAGTTATGGCCGAAAGAATAGAAAAAGGTTTATCCTCAATCATATTGAACCTGTTTTGGGATAATTGGCATAACTTTCTTTATAGATGTCTAATTAAGGTTATCTTAAGATGGTTTAAAAGAGGACTTCAAGATAGACAACTTTTATGAAGAACTTGAAGATAGATTCTATCATCTAGAAGGTTAAAATTGGACCAGACTATAGGGTAAGAAGATCCCAGATGGAAGGTCAGACAAAAGGGACCTATTTTGGAACAATTGACATAACTTTCTCTAGAGATATCGGATCAAGGTCATTCTTAGAAGGTTTGAAAGAGGACTTCAAGATCTACACTTTTATTAAGACCTTGAAGATAGATTCTATCATCTAGAGGGTCAAAATTGGACCAGATGATTCTATCCATAGTGCATAAGAAGATGTTTTGGTCTACAGTGCATAAGAAGATGTTTCTGTCTACAGTGCATAAGGTTTTTGTTTGTGGCTTTGATGAATAAGGTATTTCAGCCCCACCTCGATTAATTTGTGATTCTGTTCATTGATGACATTTTAGTGTATTCAAAGAGTAGAGAAGAGCATGATGAACATCTGAGAGTGATTTTACAGATTATGAGGGAGAAACAATTGTATGTCAAATTCAGTAAGTGTGAATTCTAGTTTGATCAAGTAGTATTGCTAGGTCATATAGTATCTAGACAGGGTATATAAGTGGATCCAATAAAGATAGAGGCAGTGATGAATTGAGAAGCTTCAAGGAATGTGTCTGAAATTCAAAGCTTCCTAGGATGAGCTCGATATTACTGAAGGTTTGTGAAGGGATTCTCATTTATCTCAACCCCTTTGACAAAACTTATGAGGAAGAATGTAGCATTCAAATGGAATGATGAGTGTCGGAAGAGCTTTGAGGAGTTGAAACATCGGTTGACTACTGCATCGGTATTAGCAATTCTATCAGGAACTGGAGGATATATGGTATACAGTGATGATTTGCATCAAGGATTGGGATCTGTGTTAATGCATAATGGCAAGGTGATAGCCTATGTATCGAGACAACTAAGGTCTCACGAGATCAATTATCCAGTACATGATTTAGAGCTTGCTGCAGTTATATTTGCTCTCAAGATTTGGAGACATTATCTATATAGAGAGACATTCCATATTTATACTGATCATAAGAGCTCGAGGTATCTATTAAGCTAGAAAGAGTTAAACATGAGACAGAGGAGATGGGTAAGTTATACAAAGATTATGGCTGTACAATTAAGTATCATCCGAGAAAAGCCAATGTGGTGGCTGATGCTTTGAGCAGAAAGTTGAATACTAGTGTAGCTCAGATTCAGTTATTAAGGTTACCAAACTTGATTCAATTAAGAGCTTTGAATGTGGAGTTGAATATTAAGCATAATGAGGCATTAACAGCCACATTGAAACTAAGGCCAATGTTACATGATAGAATAAGAAGGGTTTAGAGCAAAGACCTTGACATAGTGAAACTAATTGAGAAAATTAAGATGGATATAGATTTTGAATTTGAATTTAGGGATGAAACATTATGGTTAAAACAGAGATTATGTGTGCTTAATGTGGATGATATGAGGAAGGAAATCTTAGAGGAAGCTCTTATGGTATCCTATTCTATGCATCCTGGTACCACTAAGATGTATAACACACTGAAACAACATTTCTGGTGCCTTGGAATAAAGAAGCAAGTGGCAGAGTTTGTTTCTAAATGTATGACATGCCAACAGGTTAAGGCTGAGCATCAAGCTCTAGTTGGAAAGTTACATTCATTACCTATCTCGGAGTGAAAATGGGAACGAATCACTATGGATTATATAATGGGATTGCCTAAGACTCCAAGGCAAAATGATGCACTATAGGTTATGGTGGAACGATTAACTAAGTCGGCCCATTTCTTACTAGTGAGAGAGAATAACTCACTAGACTAGTTGGCCTGGAGGTATGTGAATGAGGTGGTTATATTGCATGGGTTTCTGGTGTCAATTGTATCATACAGAGATCCTAGATTCACTTCGAGATTTTGGAAGAGTTTGCAGTCAGCTATAGGTACAAAGTTAAACTTCGGTATTGCATTTTATCCTCAAACAGATGGACAAAGTGAGAGGATAATCAAGACTGTTGAGGATATACTTCGAGCATATGTATTGGAGTTTCAAAGAGCATGGGATCAATATATAACATTGATTGAATTTCCTTATAACAATCCTTATCATAGTAGTATCGAAATGGCACCATATGAGACATTGTATGACAGAAAGTGTCGATCACCTCTGTATTGGGATGAAGAGGGCTTGAGAATGGTTGAAGGTCTAGAATTGATACAAGACACTGTGGATAAGGTGAAAGTGATCTGGAATTGAATGAAAGCGGCTCAGGATAGACAGAAGAGCTATGTGGATCAGCATCATTAGGATATGGAATACAATGTAAGAGATAGAGTGTTTTTGACAGTGTTGCCTTAGTGAGGTGTGCTGAGGTCTAGTAAAAAGGGAAAGTTGAGCCCTAGGTACATTAGTCCTTATGAGATCATTAAGAGGATAGGACCTTTGGCATACAAGTTAGCTTTGCCTAATGAAATGTCTCAGTTGCATATTGTGTCTCATGTGAGCATGTTAAGACGATACAAATATGATCCAACACATGTGTTGCTGGCTCAAGACATTGAGATTGATAGCAATCTTAGTTATGTTGAGGAGTCGATAAAGATGGTGGGTTATAACACAAAGTAGCTAAGAAACAGAGTGATTCCATTAGTGAAAATCCTTTAGAGAAATCACTCAACTAAGGAAGCAACTTGGGAAACAGAGGATCATATGATGAAACAATATCCCCGCCTATTCAAACCATTAGGTAAGAATTTTGAAGATGAAATTTCTTTTAAGAGGGGAGAGTTGTAACATCCTATTACTTATGATAAGGTTAAAATAGTGTTTATAAGAGGTTAATGAGAAATTAGGAAGCATAATCCATGCTTATGCATAATGTGGCGTACACATGTATGAGAATATTATTTTGCACATTAAAATGATTATACATGCATTCATTGATATTTTCCTGGTAAAATTGATCTATAAATGTGAATTGTGGATTTTGTTGTCATGGAAATCAAATTGGTGAGTATTAAAATTGAATTTAGCAATTTTGGTGGTATTTCGGATATTTTGGAAATTTGGAGTATTTTTGGACTAGGAAAAATGTTGAAATATGGACCAATTATAGTGTGACACTAATGAATTAGTGATAAATGGCATAGATAAATCAGTGACATTTGGTATGAGTAATTAATTGACAAATGGCAGCAATGATTGAGTGACAAGTGGACTAGTAATTAGGTGACATTTGGTAGCTTATGTAATGGATAAGTGGCTTATATGCTTAAGGACATATGTTGAAGTAATATGGTGACATCTAGCACCTTAGGTGTAAAGTTTCTATAATGTTGTTTCAACCTAGCTCATTCTTTTTCTCTTCCCATCTCTCACTACCGAAACTTGCTTATATCTCCCTTTCTTGTGTTTTTGTTGAAGCTATGCTAAATTACCACACTAAATATATGCTTCCCTTCGCAAAATAACTAAAGAACTAACTGATTGTCGTTGTTTCATCATAGCTGAAAGTCATTTAATTCCATCTTGAATGTGTGATGATTCTTCATGTTTGGAGTACAAATTTAGAAAAAGTAAGTAAAAGATTAATGTTTATGGCATGTTATAATAGAGAATTGATGATGATGAATTAGGATGAATGCCATATGATGTTAATGATTGATTGTGCTAGAATTTCATAACTGGAATGTTTTTACTAAATATGCTTCAGTATTTTTGATATATTTTGATCTGTAGATTTCCAAATGAGATGATTCTTAATTTAAATTGAACTAGAGACATTTTTCTACAATTTCTAAGAGAAATTGAATTTTAATTATGTCTTTAAGGGTCTTGAAATTTATCTTGAAATTGAGTTTTGGCTTAGGTTGTAGCCCTACCTATGATAGAAATCGTGTCCTGTTGTTATCAAACGAACTGCATTGATGAAGGCTGAATCTGTTGGATCCCGATTTGCTTTAAATTTTAATTATTATTTGCTTAATGATTTATTCATGCTTGGTTTTTTGTTAAATTATTTATTATTTTAGAATTGGGTCGTTAATGTAGTAGGTTTGAATAAAGATTGAAATTAGTTGGAAAGATGGGAAGTTAGTTAGAATTAATGGGGAATTAATGGTTGCAGGTGTAGAGACATAAAAGACAAAATAAGGGCAAAATAGGAAAGTCCAAGTTAGTGAAGGGCAAAGTTGGAAGGAATAGGCTATTGGTGTTTGAAAATTAGAATTAGAAGAAGGAGTTGTCGTTGGCAACCAAAGGGGAGAAGGAAAGAGAGAAAAAGTGAGGGAGAGAAGAGAAGAAGAAGAAAAATTGAAAACCTAGGGAAGAAGGAGGAAAAAATTATAGAAAGAAGGGAAGAATCAAGCTTCTAAAGGTAAGTTCTTCATCTCTTCTTCTTGTTGATGGAAGATATATGTTGTTGTGTTGTGAATGGAGAAGTTTAGAGAGAGAAAGGGGCTTTGTGTTAGGTGTTGGATTGGAGGAAGGAGATGGGTTTCTAAGTTAGGTTTTGGGTTTCCTAACCTATATGGACTATGGGTAGGTTGAATTTGAGCTTGATTAGGGTTAATTTCATTTGATTATGATTATGGAAATTTGGGGATTTCCATTTGGATTGGAAACTGAATGAGAATTTTTGGGTTATGTTAGGAAATCAAGAACCTACCCAAGAGCAAGAGGAAGGGCACCATTGAAGTTGGATTTTCAAGAGTATAAGGTGGGTAATTTATTTATAGTTATTGTGTAATGGACAAAATGCCTTGTGTGTGTATATATGTGTATGTATATGCTTGAATTGATAAATTGTGAATTGCTATGTTGTGTTTAT
>JAOTIZ010061557.1:0-12199 GCA_027123425.1 Erythroxylum panamense
GTTTTTGCTTATTTCTTAATTATTAAGCTGTTACCCACTGAGCCGTCGAGCTCACACCCCTTTTCCCCTCCACAGGTAACGAGCGGGAACACGAGTTACAGTATGGGGATTGAGACATCACTTCAATGTTTCTAATTTAGAAGTCATTTTTGGAAACAAAGAGTTAGGTTGTATTTTGGAGAATTGATCCACTTTGTATTTTTGACATTTGATCTTTTGAATTGTAATCAGGCTAAATGCCCTCTAATGCGTTGTAATATCTCATATTGTTAATGTAAGTGCAAGGGTTTTAAGAGTTAAGGTTCTTTGTACAAATTGCATGTGCTTTGTATATCAAGATATTGTTGTATGGTTTGATTTTGACAAAAGAAGGAATTGCGTTTGCTGCTATTTTTAAGCTAAATCATAGGTTTATATGGATGGGTTGATGATGTTGAGGATTGAAGATAGTGAATATTAAGTCTTATGCAGGTGAGGGTAATTGGATTGAAGTTTGGCTAGTTAAATATACAAAGGAGATGCTGTCAAATTTTTACAAAATTTGACAAAACTTCGCTTAGAGTTTAGACCCTCTTAGTGTTTGAATTGAATGGAGGTGTCTTCTTGAAGATTATAGTATTTGTTGAGAGCTTTCCATCGATATAGAATTGGTCACCATTGGACTTAAAATGAAGAAGTTATGAGGTTGGGAGTACATTCAGTTACTGTTCATAATGTGATTTTACTGTTTCATTAGTCCTAGTATGAGCAGTGGCTTTGAATGACTTTTTACCTTGTTTAATGATGAAACTAACTTTTGCATCCTTCATGAGAGTTGTAGAGCACCTTGTTATCTTTCCATTGAGGTATTATATGCAAGCATTGGAGTTAGGAGTAAAAAGTTATGAGAATTGGAAGATAACAGTTATTGTTCATTATGCTGGTTATATGGTTTGTGTTATGATAGCTTCAATGATTAATGATTGAAAATCATGGTTATGATGAGCCAATTAGGTTGTAATTTGTGAAGTTGGTGAATGAACTTGGAATTTGAAGTGTTATGAAGTGTTTATGCTTTAGAATAAGTTAAATTTGTTAAGTATACAAGTGGTTATGAAGTTAGGTTGAAGGTGAGATGTAAGGGAATTGGAGTTTTGAAAAGTGGCATGTCCGTTAAACGGACAGCCTCGGGTGCAAAAACACCCCTTAGCCTGCCCATGTCCGTTAGACGGACTTGCATGTCCGTTTAACGGACATTCTCGAAGCATTTGGAACACTTTCACCCGAATGTGTCCGTTAAACGGACATGGATGTCCGTTTAACGGACAGCTACGGGAAAGATTGTGTTTTTGGACAAAGTTAGAGGCCGAATCTCGTTTTGTGGTCTTCATGAGAGTTGTAGATCTAGATGTATTCTTTCTAATGGTCAAACAAAGAACTCAATCCGACATCTAGATTAAAAGTTATGGTAATCGCGCCAAAAGAGTTTCAATTTGATTTCGGGAGTGAACATAGTCTATTCTTTTGGGTACAACTCTCTCATCCGACCTCCAATTGAGGTGAGACTTGAACCATTAGATTTATAAGACATATATATTTCTCCCTACAATAATTGGTATCATTTGGAGTTAAATTGAAGAAGTTTGCATTAAAATAAGTGAGAGGTTTGTTTGGAGATCATATTTGGAGTATGAGCTCTTTTAGGCTTTTTAAGTATAACTTGAGTTATACAACTCCGTTTGAGACGATTCTTGTTTCAAATCGAACTCGAGACTTAATACTACATTTTGTATGAAAAAATCAACTCATGATTTTGGTGATTAATTGGTGTGCGCTCGACACGAATGTTGAATTACAGCTAATGACCCTGTAAGGAAATAAGCGCAAGACTTTAGGACTCCGGAAATTGGGCTCTGAAAATGGGTCCAATAGATGCGGAAAATGGGTCCAATAGATGCGGAATGAAAGCAAGAGTAAGAGTGTTAAGTTATAAGAAGTTGGAGTCCGGTCTCTGGATCGGGTTCCAACAACCTAGGTTAAATGACCCAAGCTTGTGTGGTTGTTGCCTTAATTATTTGTTTTCCTAATTCATAATATGGGAGTCTAACTAAATCTAGAGATCTTGTCCTAGGTTGTTCAATAATTAGGTTTAATTAATGAGCGTCTCTTAATTAAACATGACCTAGGTCTCATTTGCAATCAAACCAAACCCCCTATAACCTAAACACCAATTCTTTTCATAACAAAAGTTAACCGAACACACTTTGTAGGATCGACCTAGATTCACCACAGCTATAATTATAGGTCTAGTTTTTAAATAGTGTTATGATGTGATATGTCAATTTTAATGTTGGGGATTAATATCCTTTACTTTTTTAATTTATTTCTTTAATTTATTTTTATTTTTGGTTAATTTCTTTTGATGTTTGGTTAGTTACAATGTATGACACGATCTTCTCACTCTAGTGAATTAAAATTTGATCTAGAAATTGAAATAATACTATGCAGGTCGAGAAGAAAAGTTGCACAAAGTTTCAAGGATCCATCACCAACTAACAAGAGACTTGATTCTTCACCAGGAATTCAAATAGCTTTAGAATTGTTTTATGGTTCTTCTAGTGATTTCATTTCGAAAATTGATTCTAATATGGTAGAATAGAATAATGATCGCACTCTTAAGTAGTTGGCTACTCCTGATTTTAATTATCAACCTTAGTGCATTGATTTTCCTACCATTGATGTTGCTTTTGAGCTTAAATCTGGTCTAATTCATCTTTTGTTTACTTTTCGTGGTGTGCTAGGTGAAGATCCTCAAATACACCTCAAGGGGTTCCATATAGTATGTTCTAGCATGAAGTCAATTGGGATAAAAGAAGAGCATATTAAGTTGAAAGCATTCTCATTCTCATTGGGAGACACTGCTAAGGATTGGCTTTACTACTTACCATCCGGATCAATCACTACTTGGAATGAGATGTAGAGACTTTTTCTCTGGAGAGGTACTTCCTTACCTTTAGAGTTACAGAATATTCAGAAGGAAATATATGCAATTTGACAACACCATGGAGAGACATTATATAAGTACTAGGAGCATTTCAAGAGGCTGTGTGCTAGCTGCCCTTACCATCAAATCAGTGAACAACTCTTTATCCAATACTTCTATGAGGGCTTATGCCACAAGAAAGAAGTATGATCCTAGCTACCACTATGTGCAGAATTCATAATGGAAGAATCCTCTATTTAATAACTTTGGGAAGCAAGGACAACAAAAAGGCTCCTACCAAATCAATGACAAGTGCAACCATCAAGTTCTTGACCTTGACTGAAAGAAATGATGAAAACATTGACTTAGAATATCACTCAGCTCCAAAATAATGTCATACAATTTCAACAACAAACAAGAGCTAGCATTTAGAATCTAGAGAATCAATTAAGTCATATAGTTACTATTATGAGCTGATTGGAAAATCAGAGTTCGGTTAAACTACCTCCTCAAATGATTGTAAACTTGAAAGAGAATGTAAGTGCTATCACCTTAAGAAGTGGCAATGAGATAGAGGCAGCACATAAGACTCCTATTATTGGTGATGATGAAGAATTTAAAAAGGAACTTGAAGTGTCTCTAAAAGAAGCTAAAAAGGCAACTAAGGTAAATTCTCAATCTCCTATAATTAAAAATTTTATTAATATTTTGCCTCCTTTTCCTAGCAGGTTTGCTAAATCAAAGAAAGAAGTCCAAGATAAGGAGATTATGGAAATGTTCAAAAAGGTAAAGGTGAACTTACATCTAATTGATGATATAAAGCAAGTTCCTCAATATGCCAAATTTCTCAAAGAATTATGCATGTCTAAAAGGAAATCGAGAGGAGACGAGAAATTAAGTGTGTGGGAAACTTATTCGCAATTATTTAAAGAAAGCTTCCCCTAAAGTGTAACGATCTAGGTACCTTTTCAATTCACTGCAAAATAGGTGATACCATATTTGAAAAGGGAATGTTTCCATATTCCATTTACACTTTATTGAATTTGGATCTTTGAAAGAAGCATGTTTTATAATTCAATTCGATGATAGATCTAGTGTTTATCTTGAAGGAGTTGTAGAGGATGTTTTAGTGTAGGTTAACGAATTAGTTCTCCCTGTTGACCTTTATGTATTGAACATAGTGGGAGAACCTTCATCAAGTTTTGTACCAATCCTTTTAGTTCGACCATTTTTGAAGACATCAATGACAAAGATTGACGTGGATATAAGAACATTAACTATGGAGTTTGAAGGTGAAATTGTTCACTTTAATATTTTTGAAGCTATGAGGTACCCTAGTGATGTTCATTTTATTTTATCAATTGCTGTCATTGATTGCTTGTCTCGAGAAGTTTTTGATATGGAAGGCAAACATAAGTTAGAAATCATTCTTTTATGAGTTTACAAGAAAACACTTTACAAAATTCTAACTTATTCATTACAGATGATATGGAAGAAATCGTGCTAGCATTGTAATCACTGCAACCAATGGAAAAAAGGTATGTATTTCCAAATATTAAACTGCCAATAGCTCGTACGAAATCTCAACCTTTGGTTGTGCAGGGACCTATAATTAAACTAAAGTAATTATCGAACCAGTTGAAACATGTATTTTTGGGGAAAGGAGAAACATTTACGATAATTGTATCAAAGAACTTAACTGAGCTTTAAAAGGAAAAGCTCATTTGAGTACTTAAAGATCATATCACAGCTATAAGGTGGACCATAGCTGGCATTAAAGGCATTAGCCCTTTGACATATGTGCACCAAATTCTTTTGGAAGAAGGATCCAAACCACTAAGAGAATTACAAAGAGCATTGAATCCTCCGATGATCAAAGTGGTAAAGACGGAAATCTTGAAGTTTCTTGATGTTGATATAATCTATCCAATTTCGAATAGTAAATGGGTAAGTCTAGTCCAAGTGGCACCAAAGAAGACTGGGATTATAATGGTGAAAAATGAGAATAATGAGTTTGTCCCTATAATAATTCAAAATGGATGGTGGGTATGCATCAATTATAGGAAGTTAAATGCTACTACATGCAAGGATCACTTTCACTTCCATTCATCGATCAAATGCTAGAACAATTTATAGGATGTTCTCATTATTGTTTTCTTGAGGGGTATTTAGGTTGCAAGTAAATTGTGATAGCTTTAGAGGATTAAGATAAAACAACATTCAGATGCCCCTTTGGTATATTTGCTTATAGAAGAATGTCGTTTGGACTTTACAATGCCCCAACCACCTTTCAAAGATGCATGGTAAGTATTTTTTCTAAGTATGTTAAGCATATTGTTGAGGTCTTTATTGATGATTTTACTGTCTATGGGGATTTATTTGATGCATACTTGGATAATCTAAATTGTACACTTGAACGATGCATCAAAACTAATCTTGTTCTATATTCTAACAAATGTCATTTTATGTTTGAACAAGGAATAGTTTTGGGATATGTAATCTCATCTAGAGGAATTGAGGTCGATAAAGCTAAGGCAGAAATTGTGCGAAACTTATCCTACCTTACAAATATGCAAGATGTTCATTTTTCTCTTGGACATGTAGGTTTTTATCGCAAGTTTATTAAAGACTTCAACAAGATCTAACAAATCTATATCATTTGTTGCAAAAGGATGTGCTCTTTGACTTTGATAAGGGATGTAAGGAAGTATTTGACAAGTTAAAAGAACTTTTAATTTCGGCACCAATCATTCAACCACCTAATTGGTGTCATCATTTGAGATTATATGTGATGTGAGCAATTTTATTGTAGGTGTCATCCTTGGTCAAAAATGTGGCAAAATGACTCATGCCATTTACTACACTTCTTGAACACTCAGTCCAACACAATGCAACTACTCCACCACAAAAAAGAGCTTTTAGCTATTGTGTTTGTTTTAGATAAATTTATACCTTATTTACTTAGTTTTAAAGTGATTATATATTATAATTATGCAACGTTAAGGTATTTATCGAAAAAGGAAGCGAAGCTAAGGCTCATTAGATGAATTCTCTTACTCCAAGAGTTTGATTTGGAGATCAAAGATAAGAAAGGTGTAGAGAATTTAGTCACGGACCACTTAAGACAAGTTGTGAAGGAAGAGGATTTAATACCATTGCAAAAGTTGTTTTCGGATGAGCAACTACTAACTTTTCAAAATAAGGTACCATGGTATGCTGATATTGTAAACTATTTAGTGAACTATAAGATACCTAATGATTTGAGTAAAGCTAAACATAACAGAATAAAGAGTAATTCAAAATATTATATTTAGGATGATCCTCAATTCTGGAAGTATTGTTCTGACTAAGTGATTAGGAAATGTGTTCCTGAACTTGAATGTTAATATATTTTGAAAATTTTCCATTCATATGCTTGTGGTGGTCATTTTGGACCTAATAGAATTGCTAGGAAAAATACTTGAATGTAGTTTTTATTAGACAAAAATATTTCGAGATTCTTATATGTTATGTAAAACATATGAACAATGCCAAAAATAAGGTAATTTATCCTATAAAGATCAAATGCCTTCATCTCCAATCCTTACATATGAAAATTTTTAGGTATAAGGCATTGATTTTATGGGACAATTTCCTTCCTCTTCTAGTTTTCGTTACATTTTGTTGGCTATGGATTATGTTTCTAAATAGGAGGAAGCTAAAACTACCAGGACTAACAATTCTAAAATTGTTGTAGAATTTGTCAAGTCTAATATTTTTGCTAGGTTTGGAGCATCGCGAGCATTGATTAGTGACAAGAGTACTCATTTTTGCAATTGGGTGGTTTGAAATCTTTTAAAGAAGTACCATGTCACTCACAAGGTGTCCATGGTCTACCATCTATAGACAAATGGGTGAGTAAAAGTGTCAGATAGAGAAATTAAGTCAGTCCTTAAGAAGATGGTGAGCCCAAATCTTAAAGATTGGACTCAACGACTTGATGGTTCTCTTTAGGCATATATGACAGCATGCAACACATTGATTGGCATGTCTCCATACCGGCTAATCTATAGAAAACTATGTCATCTTCTAGCAGAGATTGAACACAAAGCTTTTTCAGCAATTAAGCAATGTAATATAAAGATGAATGCGACAGGTGAACATAGAAAATTGCAACTACAAGAATTCGAAGAGCCTAGATTTGACTCTTATAAGAATGCATAAATTTACAAGGAAAAGACGAAGAAATTTTATGATAAGATGATTGTTAGGAAGAATTTTGTTGTTAGAAAAAAAGCTCTTCTCTACCATTCACAACTTAAGCTTTTCTCAGGTAAATTGCATTCCTGTTGGATTGGAACTTTTGTTGTTACTAATGATTTTTCACATGATGCAGTTAAAATTGAAAGCTTACGAACACACAAGAAATTCAAGGTCAATGGTCATCGATTGAAACCCTTCTATGAAGGATTCCACGTAAAGGATGTGGAAGTGATAGGGTTAGAAAACCCTCATTATGAAGATTGAGCAGTATGGAGTTGAGCCAACGATGATAAACAAAGGCGCTAGTTAGGAGGCAACCTAAGGGAAGTTGATTTTTGTTTATTTACATTTTTGCATTTTCTATTTTCGTTAAATACTCCATTTCTCGCATTTGATGTTACACTGGGGACAATGTAAGTTTTAAGTATGGAGTTGGGGATCTTAGTTTTTATATATATTCTTAAGCTTCATTGTTGCTTATGTGACTTTTGTAGGCATTTTCAAAATTGAACAAATAAACAGACATTTTTCTCTTTTTTATTTCTTTTAAAACTATATAGTCATAATTTGAGCATGAATTGACTAGAAAAATCCATGGCAACTTTAGCATGCACTTTTTCTTTTGTGATTGGTCAATATACATCATCTTTAGAAGAGTAGTGCCTAGTGGTAGACAAAAGCTAGTAAGATTTTGAGCCTTATTAAATAGACACATCCATATCAGTCTCGTTATCTTTTATTTGTGTGTGACCTTCATGACATGTACATCCTGACTTTGCTTTGATTTTCTATTCAAGACCACATTTTTATCACATGCATTAACATGAAAATTATTAAGCATTCTTTGCTTTTACAAGCTACATTATCCAAATAGCCCATCCATTGATATAAGTTTTCCTTTGTTAAGCCCCTTTGAGCTTTATTAGCCTTTCTTTTTGTGCTAACCACATTATATGCTTTAAATATAACCAAATGTCCCACCCAAGTCTTAAAGCTAATGGAGCATTTGTTAATTGTTGATGTACAAAAGTATAAGTATGGGAATGTGCATATTTATGGGATGTTTATCATTGTTGGGATGCCATTTTACATTTTATCAATGAAATTCTCATGTCAATGCAGCTTCTTTCAATTTTTATTACAAAAAAATAAAAAGAGAACCAGAGAAAAACGAAAGAAAAAATGTTTAAATAAAAGTATCAAGTAGGAAATACAATTGTTTTGAAAAGTTGTTTATTTGTTTTCTCCTCTTAAAGTTGTATTGAATGGGAGATTTGAGTATGTTACATATGAGGTAGATGTTGTTTTGGAAGGATCACTCCCTATAGTTTCAATGTATTGTCATCAATGATTTTTACGAGTGATTCCTTCTAATTGGTTATGCTTTATATGGTTTATAGTGTGAGAGCTTGAATTTGAGATATGAAATATAATTGTTGCATTCATCACAACTGATGGTATCTAGTTTGAATGAATGTTAGCATATGCACTTGTTGTTTCATTGAGTGTTAATTTTGCTTCACTAGCTTGATGACTTTTATGCTATATTACCTAAATACATCTGACCTTACCCTTTCCTATATTACAACCTTAGAAAAGTCTTTTGATTCATAATTATGCCTATGACTCTTAGTGGTTGAGAAATGAAATGTTATGCAAAGTTATAGAATGTTATGATCATGAATGGTGTTTGAGTGTACCTATGGATATATCTTATTTAAATACATTTTATCCCAATCTATCTCTAGACTGCTCAGTTTCTAAAGATGATGAATGTTGATTCATCTGACTAGAAGCGTTGAATGTTGAGTTTTTGGTATAGTTTTGGAAGTTATTTCTCTTTGGTTATGACTATCTTGTCTTGAAAAATACGAAAAATGAGTAAGTGTTTTGGTTTATGACTTTGTTTCTGATGATTTGCCCAAGGATGATCAAAAGCTAAGTGTAGGGGAACTTGATATGTGCTTAGTTGTTGATACATTTAATCATTAACTCTTAGTGATTAATGCTTTAAAATGCTTAAGATACTCACTTTAGTTCATATTTGATCTTAGGCACAATTTAGAAGCATAATAGGTAAAGTTAGATGAAAGCATACTTTTCGAGCCATCTTCTTGAGATTTACATTCAATTGGATTTATAGAGCCAGAAGTAGAAGGATTAAAATCAAGAGGAGACAAGAAAATACCAAAACGAATGAAGATATGCAATGTCATGGCTATGGGACATGTCTCACGACCATGAAAAATTAGTCATGGCCATCTCCTTGTCATGTCCATAACTCATACTCACAGGTGTGAGACATTAAGTCACGCTCGTAAACTTGCCATTTGTCCCTCTTGTAACCTAGTTTTTTATAATAAAAGCATTGTTTTGTGAAAACAAAAAGGAGACTTAAACATATGCCATTTTCTTCATTTCTTCTTTAGTTTTTGACATCTCCAAAGATGATTAATGGCTCTTTCTTGGAGATTGATAGAAAAGATAGAGGGCTAACCTTCCTAACACCGGTTTGGAGGTAAAGTCAACGTTAAGGAGCGTAATTAAACATAACGTGTTTGTGTATCATGTTCTTTCCCCCTTTTCAGATTGTTTACATTATCTTATGTTTATTGATTAGGTATTGTGTAAGAATGATGTTGATGCTCTATTGGATTATTTTTCAAGAGAACCCATTGCTCGAACTTTGAATGTAATACACAATAGTCGTGTTTGAATCCATTTATAGCAACTAATGGTATTATATGATTAGGGGTAATGTAACCTAGGTTAAATAATTTGAGCTTATGTGATTATTGCTTGGATTGGTATGTTTTTCTCACTCATAAGGTGGTTGTTTGATTAAGCTTATAGAGCTTATTCTAGGTTATCCGATAATTAGGATTAATTGACGAACTCTTCTTGATTATCTATGACCTAAGGAAAAACCGAGATTAACAGAACTTGTTGTTAATTCAGAATTAATAGTCTAAAGAGAGTTGGAAAGACGATAATGCAATGATGTATGTGAAATTGTGCGTAGGTTGGGATTAAACTGAAGAACCAAGTTTCAAACCATTCATCAATTTTATCACTTTGTTGCTGTTCAATTTAAATTTCTTTAATAATTCAACTTTACTTTATTTTCTAATTTGCATTGAACCAAACCCCCTATTTTACATATACATATAATTTAAGAAAGTAATTGGATTTAATCTTTGAGATCAACCTAGACTCACCAATGCTATAGTTGTAGGTCTAGTTATTTTGTTGAGTGTTACAATGTGCTACCAATTTCAACCATACGCATTATCATAACTCAAACATCAATAATACATTTCAAACAATATAAGTAACTTTTTTTAACCTTTAATTATCATGATCAAGATCTCGAAAATCATTATCATTAATTACATTAGGATTCGAATCTTCATCGCTATTATATTAAACCAAAGTATCATCATTGTTATATAATTCATCCTCAATATAGTCTTCATCTCTTTCTATGATAAGATTGGCTTATACTTCATCCATTTGTACTTTGTTGGAATTAACATCTCTCTTATGGAGTGATGATATATCTATATCTTCTATTTGTATGGCTCTATTAGATAGCTCTAATTTAATCTCTTATATACTTCATCACCATCTTCATTTATTTGACCATTTTCTCTTTCAGAAATCAAAGAGATTTTAGTTTTGAAACTTTTGAATGACCTTCCAATTGTTACCTAATATAGTGTCATTGAGGTAAAAATCTTGCTTCGCTTGACTTGCAAAGACCAAAGGGTCATTATCATACCATGTCTTACCAACGTTAATGCTAGTAATATTTTCATTCACGTTTATGTCACCAAGATTATATCACTTGCACTTAAATAGAACAACCTTTTTATCCTTGATGTAATGCAACTCTATTATTTTTAAGATGACATCATATAAGTCAATAAAATCATCGTCATGACATCCATTAACAACAACCCCATAATTTTTTCTTTTAAGTCGATTCTCTCGATCTTATATGTGAAATTAAACTTCATTAACAATGAAACCTGCATATTTTTTTCCATACATATGAGGCCCGCATGCCAAAGCATATAATGTTATTATTTCCTCTTGTATGTTACAGTTAGTAAAACAAATTATAATTATAAGTTAATCTAATATACAAATTGCCATAAGTTCATAATATTCCATTAATAACTTATTCGAGTCCCAAATAATGATGAGAACTTAATCTTATGTCTTTCTTTAACATTAACAATCCCTTTGCTTCGAATCAAATCGTTGTGCTCTCCATTTAAAAAAGTAAATAGAGATCAGGAAATATGTATTGAATGAAAAAATTTAAATATTAAATTTTAAATCAAAAGAAGTATACATTCTACATATATATATCGACTTCCTTGCAATTATTCAGAATATACCAATATCCAATTTTGAGTTCGCCACCAAATGGCCTTACCTTTTGGGAGAAAACTGACAACCCACCATCTTGATCAAAATCAAAGTTACGTTCTTGACTATTAAATCTTGTCTCTACATCATTTAAGTACATCCAACAAAATGTCAAGCATTCATTCACTATATAATCCTCTATAATAAAAACTTTAGTTCGAGCTCTATTATATACATAGTGCTTAAGAGAGCATAAAAACCTAAACAAAATATAAAACAATTGTTACTAAGTAATAACTTTAGAAAAAAGTATAATTTAATAGAAATTACCTTTCAATGGGGGAAATCCATTGAAATTGAATCGATTCATAAAGTTTTGCCTCATATGGTAAATGAATTACCAAATGCACCATGACTTAGTTATAGACATATCCTTCAACAATCACCCATATATTCTAACAAGAATTAATCATTGTAGAAGTACATAGCAATCATAGCTTTTCAATTCTAAAACTTTTCCCTCTTTAATATTGACACAATGTGTAGCGCCCCCTCACCGTAGGGTACACACCGGGACGCCCGTGGGTCGTTCCGACGCATATCCCACAGTTCGGAAGT
>JAOTIZ010061893.1:0-12172 GCA_027123425.1 Erythroxylum panamense
GTGAAAAAGTAAGATGTTTGAAAAGTGCCTTCGGGCCATCTGAAATTATGTTTTGCTTATGTGCTATATGGGTATGGTAAGGTCCTTTGTGAGTCAGCGCTGTCTCTATTTGTATAGCCTTCTCCCGGCTGCCCGCTAGTGGCACGGAGCTTCGATTTCGGACTCCCTTCACGGCTACACTGGACCGCGATGCGGACCTGATTTGTGTTGGATGCCGCGGTATAACCTGCAAACACACGCTGGGTGGGAAATGCTAGCCCAGGTGTGGGGTCCAACAGGAAGCCACCCTATGACCCAAAAAGTTACAATTTAAGAGCTTAGTCTTAGTTCTGCTCAATTTAAAACTCTTTGACTTTAAAGAAACCCTACAATATTCTAGCATGATATTAACATCCTCCTTCGTCTCATCCACTAAGACAATATTATCAGCAAATAGCATACACCAAGGTACATCCTCTTGAATATTTTTTATAAGTTCATCCATCACTACTGCAAATAAAAAAGGGCTCAATGAGGAGCTATAATGTAGCCCAATATGAGTAGAAACTTTTCTATATCTCCTCCTATCATCCTTATTCTAGTTTTTACCACTTGACACTACAAGAAAATGTGTGTTTAGCAATAAAAATTACCAATAGAATGTAAAGGTTTTTCATCGACAAGTGAATTTACTGACGAAAATTACCGACCGTATAAGTCGTTGGAGAAATAGCTGACGATAATCTTTAACCAACGAAATAGAATATTTCATCGATAATTTGCTGACAAACAATTTTTTTCGTCGCTAAATATAGCGAAAAAATTTTTAAGTCCATCGGTAACTTTACTGACGGAATATTTACTGACAGACAAAGTATACTATAATTTAAGCATAACGCATTACAATATTTTTACTAAGCATAAGCATGCAACTGATACATTATTTTTATTAACATAATTACCAATAATATCTATAAGAGCAAAATCTTTTCCTAAAACATATATATGTAATCTATTTATACTTAAAATAACCTAAAACATTCATTAGAAACAAAAACTAACAATTTAATGGCTAAGACAGTAGCATTGGCCAATTAATTGTATTACAAACTTGTGGTACATGTTATTAATAGATCAATACGAGAAAACACAAAGGAATAAAGTTTATTGAACCTTGAATCATTCAAAAAAATACATAAAATTAAATTATATTATGAAATATTAACAAAGACATAAATACTAGTAAACTAAACATGCATTATAATCTAAAAACGAAATAATTATAACCAATAGAAATAAGAGCAGCCAACAATCTTACTTGCCAAAGAAAATTGATGTCCTTAATCATAGGAAGCTTATTCCGTCACCTTAAAATTTTCCTACAGAAATAAATTCAATTATCAAAAACCAAGGACATCAATTTAAAATAACAAAGTAACTTTTAGAGGTAAGAATAATAGTAATGAAATGATACATTTCAAACAAGGTGGTTTTTCTAAGTTAGAGACTAAATTATATGGATTAAGTTATTATTTGAAAGGTTTGTTAGATTAAATTAAATTGATTAAGAATTGAATGCAATTATTTGAATGCCTTTCTAGTTGATGAATAATGCAATGGAGTAGATGATGGATAACCTTGATTTTCTAATATATTTGTTTCATTTCCTTAAAATTGTCACCTATTTAAGTTAAGAGTGATTGAAATTGATTTACTTGAGGATGAGCAAAAGCGTAAGTAGTTTTAGGTTTTCTAATCCATACCATTTCTTTTACAAACTTTTATTTATTTACAAATTAATTATATTACTATTTATTTACTGGTTAGTAGTTTTAGGTTTTCTAACCCATACCATTTTCTTGAGGGATCAACTCCTACTTACGACTATATTACTTAATAATGAAAGGTACACTTGCCTTTATTATGGGTAATAGATACTTACTACGAAAATTTATAACTAGATAGAGAAAATAATGATCCATTAATAGGCACATTTACCAAAAATAACATAAAAGTATATTTTGTAAAACATGTAATCTTATAAAACATAATAAAGAAAACTGCCTACCAATGTTTATGACACTAAAGGTTTGCGTTACACCTTAATATTTCACAAAAGTTCTAAATAAGCCCCTACCCTTATCTATGATGTCAGTTTTTGAAAGAAATAAAATATTTATATTTCATTGATGAGAACAAAAAAACCATCAAACGATACATGGGTAATTACAAAAAACCCCCAAAAATCATATGAGGTTGAAACCTCGGTCTAGTGGGGTTTAGTGTAACTTAAGCCTAAGCAGTACTCATATCAAAATAAGCTCTAAAAGCATCCAATTGCTTAAGGATTTGTCAAATGGTGAGAAAGTTCGGAGTCACTAGACACCCAATCTCTCAATTATTTACTCAATGATGGGTATCTTGTTTTGTACTGATACATATGAACCTTCACCTTCTTAGACACTATTTATTAGTTCTTCACCTTCTTAGACAAATTATCAACCAAATTACAATATAATGTTCAAATCATCAATTTCGAAAGCATAATATAATGTATAAATTCTTAACAAAATCACAACATCAAGTTCAAATGCTCATCCAAATCACAACATAATATTTAAATTATTAATGAAACCATAATATAATGTTTATATCCTCAACCAAATCATAACTCGATGCTCAAACACGGTTCAATTTCTTGATTCACCATCATCAACATGAGATTTTGTTAGAGTTAATTTTTTTCCTTTATTTTGACAACTTATATCAAGATGTTATAATTTTAACTGCAAAACCTTTTTTTCTCTCAAATGTCGTTTTCTCCTTATACCAAGATGCTATAATTTCTTTCTTTAATTATGTGTTCTTATCTCTTAACCAAAACTTTTCTTTTAAATAAGAAAACTGATGATTGTCAATCTATTACAAAAATATAATCTAACTACAACTGATGCTTATACTATAATCTAAGCATAATGCATTACAAAAATATTAATATATGGGTTTTGTACCTCAACCGATGTTAAACCAATAACTTAACCCAGTAAAAAATGTAAACTAATGATTAACCTTACAATCAACCACAAACAAAAACACAAATGATTAAAGTAAAACCCATAAAAAAAACAAAACCACTTACCTCAACCGACAATTAAACAAAGACGTAGAAGGAAGAAGGGAATAGAAGCACGCGAAGGAAGAAGATGGACACAAAAGGAAGAAGATGGATGAAGAGAAGGGAACCAAAGCACTCGCGAACGGCGATAGCGATGACGACAGAGAACCAGCGACAAAAGAGAAAACGAAAGAGAGGAGAAAATGAGCATCAACAGTGAGGTTTCGTGGGTAGGTTAAACGCTTAAACAAAACATTTTTTATTTATTAAAAACGTTAAAATTGAAGCTAACGATGACGTTTAGGTTTTAATTTTACCGATGGAATAACTCTTCTGTCGGTAAATCATCGACAAAATCTAGTTCCATCAGTACACCCCGATGCTTATTTTTTCCGTGAAGCATTCCTGAAAAATTTACCGATGAAAATGAATATTCCATCGCTATATTTAGTTGAAAATTTTGTCAAGATAGTTTTCCTCATCTTTACCAACGAAAAAATTGTTCCTCGCTAAATGCAATTTTTCTGACAATGTTACTGACGGTAATTATTTTTCGCCACTGATTGTCTACGATATTTTTTCTGTAAGTAATTTGTAATTTTCTTACAATGTCATACATATCATTAACAACACATAAATAGGTCAAAAGAACTTCCTCATCCTCTAAATACCTCAACAAGATTTTTCAACGTACCATATCATATGTCTTCTCTAAATCAATAAAAACAAAGTGCAAATTACTTTGTATTTCTTTGTAATATTCTATTAATCTTTTTAGGAGATGTAAAACTTCTGACATAAACCTCCTAACTTGAAATCAAACTAGTTATTCAAGATGGGAGACTTTATCAGCTCAAAGTGCTTAATTTCATTTTGTAGCAACAGAACAAAAGATTCTTCTACATAACTTGCTACTCAAGAATGCACAAAGTTGTTTAGAAGTAACTTTAAGACTAGATAAACATATCACCACAAACCTCCAAGTTTTTGAGCTTTATTAACCGAAGTGCAATTGTCAAAATCTTCTCAGATTATAAATTTCAACAATTCTTCCTTAAAACAATTGCAAATTTCTCACCAAATTTGCATTATAAATATCACATATTTCTAAGAAAAAAGATTATTTGGTCTCACCGTATAAATAATCAACAACAATATATCTTGCTTGTTTTTTAAGTGAGGTCAAATTTTGCGTCACTAGTTTGGCCTCTCAATTGTACTACCGTATTTGTAATCATGGCATCAAATTTTAGAGCCAAATCAATTTACAATCAAGATGATATCAACAATTCTATTCATATTCATTAACTCAGTGTTCAAAGTGTAAGCCTCTGAATCAACTGGACAGAGGGATATGATTTAATCCTTTCAAAACTTTGGTTGTAATCTAAAACTTAGGAGGTGTTTGGTTCCATTTTTTTTTTGAGTTTTTTGTTGTTGTTTTCATAAAAAATAAAACAGCCCCTGAAAACTAGTTTGGTTGAAATTGTTTTCATTTTTTGTTGTTAAAAATAAAAAATTGCAACGTTTATTTGAAAATGTAAAAAAGGCATTTTCGTGTACTTTTAAAATAGGTTTTCATATTTCACAAAAACTAGTTTCCCTGCGCCACTAACTATATAATATTTTACGTCTTCAACGTCTTCCACTATTTCTCTAGTTATACCTACTGCATATTTATTTTCATTGCTTAAGTTATTTCTGTCACTTGCGTTAAAAAGTCTCTGCATATAGAAATCAACAAAACTATCATCTTCATCGTTTTCTCAATCTTTGCGTCTTCTGCTATCTTTTGCAGCTCATCACATCATGCAATTTCCAGGTTTGTTTTTGTATCTAGTTATTTGTGTTTTCTAACCCGTTGCTCGATAAATATTGCTATTATTTGCATTGAAACATACACACGTCCATCACCTTCTCTTCTTCGTATTCACGCAAGAAAAGTGAAAGTTTTAAGAAAAAGTAAGGAATTTTATACTTGTTAGCTTGAACAAATCAGATAGCTACTTAAGAAAGTTATATGATCAAGGGAGTATCTGTAACTTCTAATGATAGACTGAACTTGGTATAGTTCTACCTGGGTACATCTAAACCTGTTTGAAGCTACCTTCCATGGCTTCTCTGGTGAAAGATTCTGATAATGCACTAATTAAAACTACATAAAAAGAATAGTAAATGTAAACCCACCTGCAGAAGTTGACAGAAATGATGCAGAGACCAAAAGGAAGAGAATCATCATCTTCTTGAGAAGCCTGAGACCCATGTTTAAGCAAGTCTCTTGCTAGAGAATAAACTTAAACAAAAGCTTACTATCTATATTCTAAAGAAAAACTGAAGTGAAGGAAGATTTGAAGCTTTATTAAGTAAAGGAAACAAAATTTTGATTTTTTTTTTAGTTTGAAATTAGAAGCAGAAAGGTCTAAGTAAGAAGACCAAGTTTCTGTTACTGGAATAGGCAACTCCAACATGGGAATGTTTGCTAACATGTTTACGAGTAATGACCAAAACCCCGGATTCATGAGAAACACAGAACACGAAGACAGTGGGGGTTCAAGTCTGGTGCATGGAAGGAGTATGCCTAAATATGGTGGCGGGACAAGTGAAAGTGGGGACATACACACCCATGATTTCCAGTGAACTAATCATTTTCATTTAGTGTTTCACCTGTAACAACATGATGAACAAGAGAGAGAAGGAACTTATAGCTGATTTGGTAGTTAAATCCTATGAACAGAAGGAGTAACCAAATAATTTTTTAATAATATTTTATTTTCATATATTTAATTTTAATTATAATGATAATTAATTAATTTAAAAATATATTATAATTATTATGCATAAGAGTATAATTAAAAAAATAAAAATAGGATAATAAATCCAAACATGTTTTTGTTTTCAGTTTTTTATTACAAATATCAACCAAATAGGTTTTTATTTTTAGTTTTTATATTACAAATCTCAACCAAATAAGTTTTCGTTTTTTTAAGAAAAAAAACAGAAACCAAAAATAAGAAATAGAAACCAAAATTAACAACAGAAAAGTAGAAGTGGAACTAAACAACCCTTAGCGTACACAGAAATTTGGTAGCTGAATTCATAATGAAACTTAGAAACTTTTTCACCCGAAAGCCACCTTTGGCAATCCACCAATACCAAGTGCAACATCAAGCTTCAAAGAGCCTGTAGATATGACAAGTGCACGTTGATAGCTGAAAAATCGTTGCAAGGACAAGTTAGACTTTCCATTAAATTCATTGGAAAGTTGGGTGAGAGGTTTACGGACTGCAGTTTCCTTCTCATTTGCTTTGAAATTGCTATCATCCTTATCATATTCAAATCTAACACTTCAACAATAAACAACAAAAGTTGCTGCTTTTAGTATAAACGAGTCTCTATACAACAGAACCCAAGATGTTTCCTTACCTGAAGACGAAAACAAGGGAATACTCATCTCAAAACAAGCAAACCCATCACTTCTTCCATTTTATCGGAACCAAAAAAAAAATAAAAAAAGCTTTATTAACATCTCCTCTGGTTATTTTTTAATTAGACAGTGTATTTGTAGAGGTAGACAGGCCTGAGTTAGGAAAGGGAGGGGATAGGAGAGTCGTAACCTTTGTAACCTTCCTAGGGAATAGATGGCAACAAAAGCCTTATGGTCAGTCTTTAGGATGAAGCTACTTAACTTATAAGTCAAGCTACAACCCTATACACATATATGGGTGGAGAGAAACAATTGGCTAAAATAACTCATGTTCTTCTACACCAGATAAGAAACTTAGAATTTGGAAACAAGATGTAAGAGATTACTACCTTCAAGAGAACCTCAAATACATCCCTAGGATCACTAAAGGAGATGACTAAGTGGTGACTCCTCCATTAGAGATCTTAGTTGGAATTGTTGATGGAAAAACATTTGGTTGATTTCTTTATGGACAAAAGACTTCCACTCCCAGTCGTTAGGAAGTGGGCAGATGACTCTTGACATAAGCTAAGCCTGAAAACAACTTTAATAAATAAGGATGAAGTTTTCCTTTTTATATTCTTTAATGAAGCCAATACAAACAAAGTTCTAGAAATGGGGCCTTGGTATGTTCAAGGTAAGCCCCTTTTTACTCTAGAAATGGAAACCGTAAATGGCCTTGAATAAAGAGGAAAGAAAGAGCATCACCTTGTGAGCAAATTTCATAACATATCCCTTAAGTACTAGTCCATTACCAGTTTAGGCTACTTGGCTAGCTCTTTATAGAAGCCTATTTTCTTTAAATGAAAACACAATTGGGGTAAATAGAATAGTTTATGCTAGAGTCTGTCTAGAGTTTGAAATACAGAAACTACTTTTAAATTCCATTGTTAAGATTAAGAAACTTTCAAAGGATAGGAAATTGTTAGACTTTAGGTAACACTCTCTTATCAGTGAAGGTCCATCAGCTCTAAGGAGAAATGAAAGGATAAGTAAAAACATATATGAAAGACTTTGGTAAAGTAGCAACTAGACTAGCCTATACCATTAACTACATAAAGAGAGAGGAAGCACCTGGAGCAATGGAAACTAAGCAAAAGTCATGAGAAGCTATTTAGACCTCTCTAGTGATACTAACCAAAAGCTCTCAGGAAACTCAAGTCCTAGAAAAGGTTGTCTCAGTCCCTCAAATGCTAACATATCTAAATCTAACTTAGAAAGTGAAGTTGTCATTGTAGAAGAAGAGGAAGCAAGTTGTAATCTAACAATATATAGTCCTTCTGTTGTAGTTAAGCAGGGATCTAATAAGGATAAAAAATATTTTACGGAAATAGATTCTAGGAAGAAACTAAGGATGAAACCAAAAAGGAATAAGCCTATAGTCCAAACTTCTTCATTATAAAAATTCCTTAACATCAAAGGTATGAACTGTCCTAAAAACAACATGTGTTGCATAACTAACTACTCTCAAAGAGATCTTATTTGGTAGAAGTCCTAAAGACAAAAGTTAAATAAAATAAGTTAACAAATGTTTATGGATGTTAGGAAATGGATGGAATTTTATCTCCAACCATTAGGCTCATTATAATGGTCAAATTATAGTAGTCTATAACATAAATAAAGGGATGGTTCAACAGTCCTTTATTTCATATCAAAGTATACATCTTGTGGTTTGAATGAATGGTATCAACAGTTTGATGGAGATAGCCTTCATATATGTTGCAATTATGATTTTTAGAGAAGTAACCTCTAAAAAGACATAGAATTAATGACTGCTTTAATTCATAATCCCTATATTGTCTTAGGGGATTTCAATTATATATTGTCTTAGGGGATTTCAATTATACATAGCTACTTAAGAAGCTAAAGGAGACAAAGTAAGTGAGAAAGAGGTGACTGAAGACATTAAGAAATGCCTAAAAAATATAACCCTAAATTACATGAGGTTTAATGGTAGCTTCTTTTCATCAATCAATAAACAATTAGGAAGTTGGCTTCTAAGAAAGAAATTGTATACAGTAGTAGTAAATAACCTATGGCTAATGTAATACCCTAGTAGCTCAACTTTCATGTCCTCGTATGTTTAGACCAATCCGTTGTAAAGGTGGTTATTGGTTCTACTAGCAAAAAGGGTAAAACTCCTTTTAGATTCAATAATTTCCTTACTAAGGTTAAAGGATTCAATGAGGCCATAAGTAAAGACTTATAGACAGATGTTAGAGTATACAAGGCTCTTGTATGCTTAAGGAAACTCCAATCAATCAAGAATTTCCTTAACACCTCCCTGCAAGCTCAACGGGAGTGACCGGACATTGAGATTGAACCGATGACAAGAGAAGCAGTTTAACAAGAGACCCTTGGTTAGTATATCAATGACTTGGTGCTCCTTAGGGATATACTTAACAGTGAGATTTCAATGTTTCAGTTTTTCTCAAACAAAATGAAAAGCAACTTTGATATGCTAAGAATGATTATGAAAAATAAGATTAGCAGTCATATAAGTGGCGAACAAGTTGTCACACAAAAGCAGAAGCAACTGAGATAAAGAAACACTGAGTTCTCGGAGAAGTTTTTGGACCTAAATTATTTCCATAGTAGCAGCTACAAGCCTGTGATATTCAACTTCTATTAATGACTTTACAACAACATGTTTCTTTTTAGATGACCAACTAATGAGATTCCCTCCAAAGTAAACATAATAACCATGTGTAGAGTGATAATTATATGAGTCCCCCACCCCATTAGCATCTAAATAAGCCATCAAAGAATAGGAAGCTAAGCTACCAAAATATAGTCCACGATGCATGGCTCCTTTTAAATACTGTAGGATCCTTTTAACTACTTGCCAATGGAAAATAGTGGGTGAGGGTATATACTGACAAACTCAGATAATAGAATAAGATATTTTTAGTAGAGTAATTGTGGCGTATTGCAATGCACCAACAACACTTCTGTAGAGATGTAGATCATGAAATGCCTGGCTTGAAGAAGACAAACGCATGGATGCTTCTACAAAGGTGGAAACTGGTTTAGCACCAGCCATATGAACACGTTCCAAAAGGTCAACAATATACTTGGCTTGAGGGAGGAGCATGCCATTTTTGTCCCTATGTATCTGAATACCCAAAAAATAATTCAACTCACCCAAATCTTTCAAGGAAAAAATAGCATTAAGATCTTTCATGAAAGCTTGGGTAAAACCACCATCATTTCCTATAAGAACTAAATCATCAACATAAAATAACAAATATGTGACAGAGTTATTATGATATAAAAGAATAATCTGAAAAACATACTATAAAGACATAGTCAAGTAAAAAAGACTTGAGTTTAGTGAACCATGCACGTGGAGCCTGTTTAAGCCTATAAAGTGCTTTACAAAGATCAAAAACTTGGTCAAGGAGCTTAGGATCTTTGTATCCTGATGGTTGAGACATATATATACATTCATTTAAATCCTTATGCAAGAAGGATTTATTTATGTCAAGTTGTCAAATAGATCAACCATTTGAAATAGTAAGAGCCAAAAATAAGCGTATCGTAGTTAACTTAACCACCAGACTGAAAGTATTAAAGAAGTCAACACCAGGTTTCTATATGATTCCCCGAACAACCAAACGAGCTTTACAACGCTCTATAGTGTCATCTGCACATCGCTTAACCCTGTAAAACACTAGAGGGAGGAGGCATGAGGTTTCAGGTTCCATTGGAGATAAGAGCTTGATATTCTTTGTCCATAGCCTCTCACCATTCAAGATAGTGAGCTGCTAGTTTGTAGGTGGTGGGCTCAAAGAATGCAAGGCTAAAAATTGGGAGAGGATGTTTGATGGTTATGAAGGCCTTAAGTTTGAGTTATTAACAAGGGATCTTGTCACCATAGAATGAGTGGATGTAGCAGTGGGTCCTAAATGAGTCAAAAATGATGGTTGTGGTGGAGCGGGAGCATGGTGAAGATGAGACTGTAGATGCTGGTAAGTCACTTGAGTTGGGTACCACAGGGGGCTATGAAATCTCAAGAGAAGGAGTTGATAGTGCAAAAGATACTGAAGTTGTATCATGTGTGATTTTTGCAAATGGAGATTCAATAGTAGAAGTGGTAGATGGACAAGCAAGAGAGGGATAAGGAAACTTTGTCTCATCAAAGACTACAAAACAAGCTATGTATAGCCTATTTGTCTCAACATTAAGACATATGTAGTTTTTGTATTTGGAACTATATCCTCGAAAAACATACAATTTCGAACGATATTCCAATTTATGCTTATTATATGGCCGAAGGAAAGGATAAAACAGACAACCAAAAGTCTAAAGAAGTATGTACTCAAGACTATGATGATGGAGACATTCATAAGGTGACTTATATGCCAAATTGGTGTAAGTGTTCGGTTAATAAGATAAACAATTGTAGGAAAGGCATATTCCTAATATTCAGTTAAAAGAGAAGCGTGGGAGAGAATGGCTAAACCCTTTGCCACAATATCTATATATCTATGCTCAAGAGCCCCATTCTTTTCTTGAGTATGTGGATAAGATTTTTGATGATGAACACCAAACCTAGAGATGAAACTTGATAACGTTCGATACTCAACCCCCACCCAGTCAATTTGTAGGATTTTAATTTGGTGGCCAAACTATGTTTGCACTATTGTAAGAAAATGCTTGAAAATATCAAAAACTTCACTACATTCCCGCATAAGAAATATCCAAACAAATTTGGTGCAATCATCTAAAAATTGAACAAAATAACGATATCCATTGATAGAAGTGATAAGAGTTAGCCCCTAAGCAGTTTCAAAAGGAATATGAGTAAAAGACAAGTGCAATATATGAATTTTGCATATTTGACAAGGACCACACATGGAGTTCTTTTTATTCCAAACACAAGGTAATTGAAATTTGAAATTGTTTTTCCTAACAATCTTGTCATTAGGATGTCCTAGGCAATTATGCCAGTCAGAAATAGTGGTACATTCACCAACAAAAGCAAAAGGAAATGTAGTGGAAAGATGGATAGCCTTTAGTGATAATCTAAAGGTGACTAGTATCATATAGAGTCCATGATCAAGGTTCCACCGCAGAATTGTTTTCCCTGCATATCTTTAACAAGACAAATGTCAAGAAAGAATCCCATAGAGACATTATTGTCACAGACGAACTAAGATACACTTAAAAGATTCTTGGTTATAGAAAGAACATTGAGAACATTATGGAGGACAAATGTATGGTGAGGAGTGGAAATGGAACTAGTGCCAATATTATTAATTGCAAGTAAATTATCATTTCCTATTTGGATTGATCATACCCTAATACGTGGAGTGAATGCTCATATTATTAAGATCAGCTGTAGCGCCCCCTCATCGTAGGGTACATATCGGGACACCCGAAGGTCGCTCCGACATGTATCCCACGATAAAGGTTCACTACCAAAAAATTTTGCTAATAATCCGTATGGCATCGCAGTAAAATAAACCACAATATCTCATAAATCAGTAAATTAACAATCCAAAATAATAATCTGGTACATTCATCCAATGTCCAAATAGACAAGTCTATCAGTCTCCTAACAAAACCAAAAAGGAAACTGATACAAGCATCTATCCTAAGTCATCCTCAAA